>CABFVZ010002858.1:61110-96593 GCA_902151445.1 Timema monikensis | reverse complement strand
ATTTTTACAACTTGAAAGACACGACTTACACGAGTTTGATTTCATTTAACTAGTCATCTCAATGTTTGAATTTTAACTGTGGTTTATTATCAATTTTTGTTCTGATATTAATTATTTTAATATGTTGTATATGTATTTTTTGACTGATGGTCACCATTTGACTTGGTAACTATTGCTATATGCCATTAATATATTTTTAATTTTTTCTATTTTATCTCACATATTTTATGCTTGTTGAAAGCACAGCTTAACGTGTTTTTTCAATATTAAAGTATATTTAATTTCAACTTGTTAATAATTTTTAACTTTTTATTAATTTTTTTCAGTTATTATATCCTTTCACTTTTCTATTGCTAATCTTAGGTTTGTTTATAAGTCTTAACTATAATCAATGAACTCAAGTCAAATAAAAAGCGCCCCAAGCAGACGAATCAAAAAAGTTTATGTACGTTGATTAAGCAGATGAAGCAGGGCAAGGCGTCCACTCTTCTATTTGTCACTAATTAATAATCTATTTTGATAGAATATATAAACGACGAATGTGGTTAAAAAAATGGCACCTCCCAGAATTGAATTATGTAAGTGTTTTTAAAAGATGGATAGCTAAAAATCATCTTGTAAAATTTGTTTTAGATTATTAAAAAACCATGATAATTTTTAGTGTTTAAATAATATAAAAATAGAATATTTTTGTGATGCAAAAGTTGGAATTATTATTATTACATGATAAGAGAAAATATTTTTCCATATTAAAATTTCGATACCAATACTTACTGTTATCGATACTTTTCTTTCGATGGCATTGTATCAATATTTATCTTCCAATACTTTTAATGAGTACAGAATTGATACTTTTCTTTCGATACTAGTACGATATCGATATTTATCTTCCGATATTTTTAATGAGTAGAGTATCGATATTTTTCTTTCGATACTAGTACGGTATCGATATTTATCTTCCGATACTTTTAATGAGTACAGAATCAATACTTTTCTTTTGATACTAATACGGTATCGATATTTATCTTCCGATACTTTTAATGAGTACAGTATCAATACTTTTCTTTTGATACTAATACAGTATCGATATTTATCTTCCGATACTTTTAATGAGTACAGTATCGGTACTTTTCTTTCGATGTCATATCCTTAGGCATCACTCTCAAAATAGACTGGACTGGCGATGACAGGGAGATTGGTGCTTGAAACTTGGCCGGGTGCACTTAGTGTTGATTTTTCCTCAACTGTTTTCCAGTCTTCCTCCACGCGCAAATGCGAGTAGACTTCCTCTAAATTCAACTTTACTCATCCTTAGCACATTCCCGTAGTTATTAAATATGCGTATAACCTGAACAGGTAGTAAGATGTGGTGGTAAAGAAAAATTAAAATAAATAGGTGATGTCTCTAATATCCCGATGGTGCGTCAAGGCTTACAAATATCTTCCATGGTAACCTAGAGCGCGCAGACTGCCATTGTTTGAGATTCTTTCTCTCAGGACCAGTGTGGTATGATAACAGCATCTCAGCAGACCCTCATCTATCAAGACAACCCCTCTTCTCACCCCCACCAAGGGTAACTCAAGGATGACTAACTGTATCATACGTCAGGGCTACCAACACTACCACAGCCAAATTCTCGAGGCGAGTCTTGACTACAAGATTAAATAACTTAACTCAAATTGAACACTCATTTTATAATAACCAACCAAGTGGAGCGAGGTCTTATTTTAACTCGGTCATTTGGCATTTGATCTGTTTGTTTCACGATTAACACCAAATGCGTGCAAGGCCGTAGGGGGGGAGGGAAGGGGGGGTTGGTGGGCACATATTCCAATTGCTAGAAGTTAGACAATTTTTTATATAATAAACAGTTCTAGAAGCTATTTGCAGTGTTTTTTTATGGCATCTCTAATTGCCAGAGTCTAGAACAAGTTCTAGATATTAAACACCTCTAGAAGCCCTCTGAAGTGTTTTTTTTAGGGTAGAATAACTCCCTAACTGCCGTTATCTAGGAAAATTATAAATATTAAACACTTCTAGAAGCTCTCTGAAGTGACTTTTATGGTAACACAGCCCCCTAATTTGTACTTGTATCTTAATTTTGATATTGTTAGAACCATAAATAAAGACATATATATATTGTTCATAAAATTTCGGTGCGGGGGGGGGGATGAAGGTGTTTTAAACCCCAAAACCCACCCTGGCTACGACCTTGAATGCGTTCCCCAATTTTAACAGAATTTGTATGGAGATTCTTTTAACCAAAGCAAACAAAATGTGCAAATGGTTTAGTTTAGTGGCTCAGGTGATTTGAATTTAAAATTATAAGCAATCGATAGAGCACCTCAATCATTTTTTAAACATACGTTGTGAAAGTGACTTCTTAAAACACGTGAGCAATGGTTATTCTCTATACATATAATGTAGGCCTACTATTGAATAATATTGCATTAATTTGTTTTCAGTCCTATTTAATCACCAAGAAAAATTTATCAATTTAAAATCCAAGAAGAAGTGAAAGATATTTCAACATGAAAGCCAAAAATAAATTTATAGGATTGAACAAGATATACTGTTCACATAGCTACTAGTAAAACTGTAGTAACTAACTATAATAATAATAATAATAATAATAATAATAATAATAATAATATTTAGCACCGCGTCTTACTACCCGTTCGGGTTATACGCTTTAAGTACTAATCACGCTAATGGATTAGGAATTGGGAAGGTTGAATTAGAGGAAGTGAACCCGCATTTGCGTGGAGGGAGAGTGGAAAACCATTTAGGAAAACCCCCCCAGTTCACCTGACCGAGATTCGAAACTCGATCTCCCCGTCCTCAGCAGTCGAGCTCAACACGACGAGCGCGTTAGCCAACTACGCCACCGAGGCGGGTAACTAACTATAAGAACATGGAGAGAGCGACTTGTACTGTTGTTGTTGTTATTATTATTATTATTATTATTATTATTATTATTATTATTATTATTATCATCACCGAGTCGGGTTATACGCACTGTCTAATGTTCACGGAACTATTACTATTAATGATGATGATAATGTTAATTATATTAATAAAATTAATAATAAGATAGTTATCAAGGAAAAGTTAAGGTCGGTAATCTTCCTTACACTTAGCCATTCGTAATATATCTTAGCTTAAAAATTATCTATCTGCGACACAATTACTTAATTCAAGCCTAAATGATAACGGCTATGACTTTTTATATAAGAATGGACCGGCATATAGCTTAAGACATATTGTTGTATAAAAACACCCGTTGTAAATTCGATAGTGCTCGATCTCTAGACTTGCTACCAGTTGCTGACTAAGTAAGTTATTCATCCACGGGATCCTATTTTGTCAACATCTAATCTAGGAATTTAGTGTTACGTGTTAATATACTAAGAATAGTTAGTTATGCTCAAAACTTTGTGTTGAAAATACTATCAATATAATTTATATATTTAGCGCAAATTTGATGTGGCTAAACAAACATATTACATTTTGTCAATCGCAAATGTATTCATTTAAGTGACGTTGAGTTGAGAACTATCCTGTCTGATGACACACAAATGATGCAAGTTTTATTAATAAAAGTTGGTGATACATCAAATGTATAGTGTTTGGTTGTTGTGTCTACCCTTGAATTAAACAAGGATAAGCCACCGATTGTTAATATACTCACTTTTTTTTAGTACCGCGTCTTACTCCACGTTTGGGCTGCACGCTTATATATTAATTACGATAATGGCTTAGGTATTAGGGAGGTTATATTTAGAGGAAGTGTACCCGAATTGGCACACAGGCAAAGTGAAAAACCATTTATGAAAATCACCCTCAGTAGGCCTACACTTGACTGAGATTTGAACCTCAATATCCCCGTCATCGGCAGTCCTCTATACTGCTAGTGTAGCGCGATAGACCACGCTGCCACCAAAGTGGTTATTACTTACTTTATGGCATTAGGAATTCGAAAGTTCACTGCCACAGTTACAAAAGTACGCCACCTATCTTTATTTTGAGCTAGTTCTGTTCAGTCCACCTCATTACACCCTATCTCTTTCAGGTCCATTCTAATGTTATCATTACATCTACTTATAGGTATTCACAGTGGTCTCTTCTCATTGGATTTGCTAGTTAGTACTCTGAACAAGGTTCTAGAATCTTCCATATTATTTATTAGCACTATTAACCGATGATTTCCGCACGTCCATCATAGACTCTGCCTTAAAATATGAGTGAAGAATGACCCTAAGCACGGGACGATAAGTGATTAGAGCATTTACGTACTAATCCAAAGTTCCCGGGTTCGATTCCAGTGTTCAAGTCAAGTGTAATTTTTCAATTTTCAGAATACTATTAAAGTTGTATAAATTATTGTACTTTCATTTAATTAGTTTCTTTTATCATCAAAATTGGCCAAAATACTGACATAATTAGGGTCACTGATTAAAAGAGCATTTTACAAATTAATCCGAACATATTTTTAGGTCGCATAGTATCCTTTTAACACTAGGGAAAACCTTTCTTATGTATTTTGTTTTCTCATAAACAAGCTTTATAGACCAGATCTTCTACACAGTCCATTCTGTAAGTCTTATAAAATTGCTGCCACAACCTTATACCATCGGCCATTTCGAACTTATGTCCAAACCAAGGAGACAAATACCCAAAGGAATCATCCATAAACCCATATATAACACCACCCTTGGTGTGAACACCATATTTTTCATGTTTTGAAGCTTTATTTCCCCCCGGTAGTGTTTTTTTTTTTTGAAAGGGGGGATTGAGGAGTTTTCAAAATTGTGTATCTATTTCATATTATGTAAGGAGGGAGGATAGTAGGATACAAAAAAAATAGCCTTTTCAAGGAAAAGATATGGAGAATACTGTAAACTTTATGATGTATGGTTTTGCTATACATGTCTTTACGTGGACAGGGTGAGATGAGAACTTTGTGAGAAATGGACTCAATTTTATTATGGATTAGTTTTGAGAAACTGGTAGGGTTGGCCAAAATACCGTTAGTTTCAATGGAGTGCTTGGCTCCTGACTCGGGAGGTGTGAGATTTGAGCCCTGAACGGTTGAATTGACTAAACACTAAGGATTCTTTCATAGTGGCGTGTTTTTTTTAAAAATCGGAAGTAAGAAAGTAGAAGAAGTAAGAAAGGAAGAAAAACTGTAGAAAAAAATGAAAGTATTTTTATCAAGAACTGCTAGTCTCTGAGGTTGAATCTTATCAGTTTTGATGACATGTCTTTTTTTTTTTTAGAAGGCCTACGTTACAAACAATGCCCATAAGTACATACATTCTGTTTATGATCCCCTGATTGTGGAAAGTGTTTTTGTATGAAATTTTTTTGGGTCATTTTCGATTTTTAGGTCATATTTTCTCGGCTGGAGTTTCTTTTGAGCACTTTTAGGCATTTATGAATAAATATGAGGCATTTATGCTGAGTAAATATATTTTTAAATTATACTATAGATATTTTATTGAAACTCAAACAATTTTTTTTTTACTCACATATGTTTCCGAAACGAGAGGTTTTGGTATGTAATAAATTTGGTTTCCTCTTTGCTTGTTTGGTTATAAAATACACATTTCTGGTGAGAGAATGCAACTAAATTGAAGAGGGTTGCGTTGAGAAGGGGTAGCCAATACTTCTGAATCAGATATTTTATAGGTCATTTTTTGATCAATTTTACGTCATCAAAATCCGTGCGCTGCTAATCAGTATACAGAGGAGTTTACAAAAGAACACCACCTGTAGCTATATGTATGTATATTAATGTAAGGGTAATAATAGCTGTCATATCTTATATTCTATAATATACCTTTGTGTTCATTCAGTGGCGTAGCATAATGTGTCGCAAAGGTAAGTTTTTGTATACCATAATTATTTTTCTTTGGCACTGCGTGTTTTTGGCCATTCAAGCTCTACGCATATGAAATAGTTACACTAATTTTCTTGGAATGAGGTAAGTTGAATTTAAAGGAATTGTACTAGCATTCGCGTGAAGGCAGAGTGGAATAAACACTTAGTAAAAAAAACAGCATCAGTACACCCGACTGGTTTTTTTAACCCTGGTCTCTCTATCATTCGCAGTCCAGTTTGTTGCGAGAGTGACGCCGTAAACCATTTGACCACTGAATTGGTATTATCACTCATTATAAAATTCGTTGGACAGGTAACATCGGAGATACATACATATCTGAGGTATCTAGAACAAAGTTTATGAAAGATTGATTGGTCAAATGGGGACATCTTGGATGAGAACCTATCACAAGAAGTCACTGTATTACTTCAATAGTGAGTTCAGAAACTTCTGTAACCGCATGGTCTAAGGCGTCAATCTTGTGTTGGACTGGCCCGATGAGGATGAGTAAATCGGGGCACGAACCCCGGTCGGGTCTATTGAGGATGGTTTTTCCTACATAGTTTCCCACTCTCCCTTCACAGAAATACGGGTAAACTTCCAGTAAAATATTTACTTGCTCATCCATGCATAGCTAGAGTAATTTACCAATTATCATATAGGCGTATAACCTGAACCGGTAGTAAGACGCACTGATGAGAAAAAATAGTTAATTCAAGACTACTCTAAGTGCAGTGAAGTGTTGTGACTTGTTGCCAGAGCAAGCATATCTTGTTAATAATTGTACCTGCTATATGTCACTCCCCACTTGGCCCCCATTGGACAAATAAGCCAATAACATATAGGATTTTCTATACACAAGTTACATGTGAATGTGTGTTTGTAGGTATCTAACCATTGACAGTTCAACTGAGTGGTGAGGATATTTCACAGTTATAGTTTCAACCAACTCTGATTATCTTGAAAATAGCTCTCACACACCCTAACACTGATATTTATATATTTGTTTTACATTAATGGATAAATATATTTAAATTTTAAATTTAACTGGACTGGGTTAATTCGAAAAATTGTATAGTTTGGAATCACCATGATTCCCCATGAAATTTCTATTTAATTCAATGGTATGAATAACATTTTTACTAAACCAACCATTATGCTGAGAATGTCAAATAAAGTTGGAGTTAACCTAATGACACAAATGATAAAACGGGAAATTATGCAATTGTGGCGAGTGGGTTGCCTAATATAGAGGATCTTTTGGCTTGGCTTTCATAAATTCCGATTAAGTTTGCAATTTTCGTATGATCATTTTTCCAATGTTTTATATTTTGTATGAATATTTTTTTATGTATATATTTATTCTGTGTATGTGTTATATACATCATATGTAAAATGTGTGTGATTATCTGTAGAATATTTTGAGGTTATTAATTTATTTTGTATGAGCTGCATAGATACTAATGAAAATGGTTAGTTAAAATATTGAATATCTTGATATTTTTTTTAGATATCCCTTGAACTTTGAATTAAAAAGTTCTACTGTATTTTTAAAAGGCCAAGTGGACTGTATTTTAAAAGAGGTTGTAGAAAAATTGTACATATTGTCATCTTGGCTAGATGACCTTGATCTGGGGGTAAAGCCTATCCCACACTATTCGCAAATGTGGACTTATGTTCAGGTTTCAGATAAAAATACTAGAAGTGTGGGAGGTTACACGAATAGCGAATGTTCAATCAAATATTCGGGATTCTAAAGGTTTCGCTCTGGATGCGGTTTATGACCACGAATAAAAGGAAATGAATGCATGCCACTATTTGGGGTTGACATTCGCGAAAAGTGTGTGAGGTCCACATAAGGTGAATATCCATATAGGTATCACTACATTAATATAGACGAACATTATGGCGAATACTCGGCCAAAACATTCGTCCAAATTGACGAATAGTGTGGAACCGGCTTAAGAAGGAGTGGTACTAGAAAAAGATAGAACAAATATTGCAAGGATAAATAACACTTATACCACTTATATTCGTGCATAGTAATTTTATTTTTAATTATTTCTTCACAATTTCTATAACAATCCTAATGAAAAGGTGTGATGCACTTTAATTGACAAGCCTACCACAGATAAATATTATTGCTTTTGTTTGGAGATATATAAGCTGTTAAATTAGTTGACAAATTATATGTTAAATTTAATAATAAAGCGTGTCTAACGGTAAATCAAGGATAGGATAGCATAATGTGGCTAGGTGTTTGAATATACAACAAACCATTATTATTATTAGTCTAATTTGAAATCAAACTTAATCTGTGGGTCAAAAGGACGAGTTTATCACATTACTTCGGTAAACCTCCTAATGTCGACTGACCTCTGTCAACATACCCCTTTCAACTCTGTCATGTCAACTTACCCGACAACTCACCTACGTTCCTTAACCCCTGACAACTTGCCCATATCAACTTACCCGACAACTCACCTACGTTCCTTTATCCCTGGCAACTTGCCCATATCAACTTACCCGTCAATTCACCTACGTTCCTGTACCCCTGACAACTTGCCCATATAAACTTACCCGAACACTCACCTACATTCCTTTACCCCTGAAAACTTGCCCATATCAACTTACCCGTCAATTCACCTACGTTCCTTTACCCCTGACAACTTGCCCATATCAACTTACCCGTCAATTCACCTACGTTCCTTTACCCCTGACAACTTGCCCATATAAACTTACCCGTCAATTCACCTACGTTCCTTTACCCCTGACAACTTGCCCATATAAACTTACTCGACAATTCACCTACGTTCCTTTACCCCTGACAACTTGCCCATATAAACTTACCCGACAACTCACCTACGTTCCTTTACCCCTGACAAGACGTTTATTAATCACAACTTGTGAGCGCGTGGAGTGCCAGGCCTCCACCGTGGTTCGGATCCCACGTTAAACTGTAGGTCCTCCATTTCATCTCACAATAACCCTACCCATTACTCATTAGCGTAAGTGTGTATAACCCAAACGGGTAGTAAGACGTGGTGCTAATAATAATAATAATAATAAACTTACCCGTCAATTCGCCTCTGTCATATAACTCCTTTCAACTTGTCCATATCACCCGCCTCGGTGGCGTAGCTAAAGCGCTAGTTTCGTGTTGAGCTAGACTGTCAAGGACGAGGAGATTGAGGTTTGAATCTCACTCGTGTAAACTGGGGGTGGTTTTCATTTAATGGTTTTCCACTCTCGACAGTAGCGTAGCTAAGGGGGGCAGGGGCCGCGGCGGGACCACTCCGGGTGGCACCAGCTCGAGCTACGCCACTGAGTCTCCCTCCACACAAATGCGGGCCCACTTCCTCTAATTCCAACCTTCCCAATACCTAATCCATTAGCGTAATTAATACTTAAGCGAATAACCCAAACGGGTAGTAAGACGCGATGCTAAATAAATAAATAAAATAACTTATCCATCAACTCACCCCTGTAATTTTACTCCTGTCTCCAGCAGCTTAAAATAACCTAATAGAGTAAAGTCACTAGGTTATAAATTTACAAGATAAAGCCCGCAAATTTAGTAAGATTTATCTTTAAATATTCATAAAAAATATTGCAAATTTTTACAAAAAACCTCACCTCTGTTAAAACCTTATTTCACAAAGATGAAATGGCGTAGTTTTGCCATTAGAAACCGAGTATTGTTTCTTCAAATCAACTAGTTTGATAACCACGTTGTTTGCTGGTAGACACAGGTTTCATTTAACCAGTAGCCGTCATGTGCTGCCATTTTGATGACAATTTCAAGAAATTATCAATAAGTTGTTTAGATTCACACACACAGTCTTTCCCCAATCTTCCCTACATGAATCATGCTATCACTTTGTAGGATTTAAGATTTTTTTTAAAAAATAAAGAATTTAACAGTTACTTCAAAACTTTATATTTCTATTGAATGTTGACAAAGATTCAGGGCAGGGGGATGGAGGAGGTGGGAAGGATTGTGTCGTTTATTTCCCTGAAGGTTCCTTGTTCGCAGTGTCCCAAGCTCTCACACACCAGTTTATTGAATTGGGCCGCGAAACGAGCAACTTGGGAAACAAACGCATCTCGTACGACTCCTAAAGTTAACCGCCCGCCACACCGGCCGGACCGAAGGAAGCCAATCGTTTCTCCTCCCCTTTTCATCCCTTTTCATTGAGAGGAAAACATTTTCCTTCCTCTCGAGATATAAAACTGGACTTTTCACGATACCATGACTGGCGTGAAGTTTGCTAGGTTTACTTTGCCCTCCTTCTGTAGACTTAAATATAGATTATATAGATGTGTACACCACTTACTTGGTAGAGTCTATTCACCATAGGAGTGGTGGTAGCTGACAACTAGCAGAAGATGTAAAAATTGTTAAAAGAAAAACTTTATGATAGCAAAAATTGTTTGTTGTGAACATTTTGACTGACAAAAGTGACCATAAATCAATATATATTCTTACAGATCATTATAGTTCTGTGAATGGACACATGAGAGTAGATCTGGTTGTTTTTAATAACTGTCACCTACTCTCTTACCGCAGATGCGGGATACCTATTAGTGCTATCCAAACTTTTTTCAGCACCGCGTCTTATTACCCGTTGGTGTTCATAAGCTTCTGTGTTAATTACGCTCCTGTGTTAGGTATGAGATAGTTGGAATTTTAAAGGAAGTGTATATGCAATTTCTTGAAGAGAGAGAGAATAGAAAGACCATTGATTAAAAACCACACTGAGTACATCTGACCGGGATTTAAACCTTGATCTCCCTGTCTTTGGAAGTCCCAGTCTATTATGAGAGTGACGCCTTGAACCATTTGACAATTGAAGCGAGTCTATCTGCACTTTTTTTTTTTTTAGCACCGTGTCTTATTACCCGTTCGGACTATACGCCTATATTCTAGTTACACTAATGGTTTATAGATTATGAAGGCTTAATTGAGGGTAAATACACCCACATTAGCGTGGAGGGAGAGTGAAAAACCATTTAGGTAAAAACCCACCCTCAGTGCACCCGACCGGGATTGAACCCCAATCTCCCCGTCTACCATTAATTAATATCACTGATAATATAAGGGATGATGAAGGTATAATTTAGAGAAGTGTATTTAAATTTGCGTGTAAAACCGACTTGGATTTGACCACTTACTTCCCCGTCACCATTAAAACTGACCAAATCGCGTGCGCACCAGTTCGGGCTAACCTTAAAAAAAATTACCCTTTTAGTTACATTATAAAATTATCTAAATCAAACCTGTATTCACATTTCAATCAGTTTGTATTTTCAATATGTAAGCAAGCTACAAGAAAAAATGTACGGGTTAGACCAGTGATGTGCAAACTTACTTACAGGTGGGCCAAATAAAAACAACATTAGTGGGCTAATGACTTTTATTCATTAATTTTTCTTCAAAATTCATTAAACATATATTATAGACGCACATAATATAATTACAAGAATTAGATTAAATACATTGTGAATGCAAAACAATCATAAATACCTTAGTGACTTGGTGTGGTTTAAGTTATTATTATTAGCACACGTCTTACTACCCGTTTGGGTTATACGCACTTACGCTAATGTGTTATGGTAGGGTGATTGTGAGATGAAATGGAGGACCTACAGTTTAACGTGAGATCCGAACCACGGTGGAGGCCTGCCACTCCACACATTCACAAGTTGTGATTAATACACGTCTTGTCAAAGGTGAAGGAAGGGTTTGGTAATCAGATAAATTTGTGCCGGGACCGAAGATTGAACCCCAGACCCCCAATACAGAAGTCCAACACCTTAACTCTAGTCTGCCAGGGTCACCTATTTTAAGTTAGGCCTACTTCATAAGATTTATATGATGAGTGTGAAATGAAAGAAACTGTGAGGAGGTGATTCTCAAGAAAGAAGACAGATGTTTGTCATTAAATTGGTTTATTAGATCACTTTTCTTTAGTTTAATGGTTGAAAACAATTTTTTCGTATTAATATAAGGATGCAAACATTGACCCATATTTTTGGCAGTAATTTACCAAGTTTGTTAATGTTACTTTTGGCATGGTTTCTTTTATAAAAAATACAGTTTTGTTGTGTTTGAAAAAAGCCTGCTTCACAACGCAACACATTTAAATTATTCATCCCACGGGCCGGATTGAACACACTGGCGGGCATCCCTCGACCTGAGGGCCATAGTGTTCCCTTCCCTGGTCTAGACGATATTATATTCACAAATATACCTTATAAGCTTAGATTTTTAAAAATAACAATTTGGTCAACAATCATGGGATATTTGTCTACAGAGAATATAAAATTATATTGCCAAGAAATTATTCATTTTAGAGTCGACTCTATATCATTGCTTCGAAACGTAAGCTATACTCTTTTTGCTAGCAGTACACTTTCTCAGAAAATAAAAAAGGGCTTAACTATTCCAATCTACAACCACGAAACCCCTAGAGTCCATTTCCAAACATTTCCGCCCCCCAACCCCGTTTCTCCCCCCAAGAGCCTGATTCAAAGAGAATTGAACACGAGCTGTGCGATAGTGCTTTGTTTTAAAACTATTCACTTTATATATGTGCACCGTATATACATAGAGATACACACACGTACGACGTAAGCCATGAAAAAACTGTTTGGTCGAATCCTGATGGCTTCTGGAGACAATATCACTCAATTACTTCCACGACTTTCTTTTCTTAGAGAGAAAAAAAGGCGTGAAAAAAATATATATAAAACGGTGAGGAAAATAGATTTTCTTTTGGAGATTGAATGGGGAGACCATTTCCTGAAATGGTCCTGTTCTGAGTTTTCCAAAGTTGATACAAGTGATAGTTTTTTTGTCCCCGACCCCCTAAATCGTCAATCCCCCCTCCCCCTTCCCCTCGTGCTCGTTGTTCTACTCTTATGATGTATCAATAACCTAGCGAGAGTTATGAGAAGCTTGGTTACCCACACTCCCCCACCTCGTGTTACAGCCGTGTATTATGGAGTAGCCTAACATAGAGTTGTAAGGAGTTAACGTGATACCGCCATTTCGAAACCACAGGGGAGGATTTTATTGGCGGATAAACCATATTGTGAGGTTGAGAAGGGATCATGATGGCTTTTCAAAACTATGATAGACTAGACCGAATTTATTTTAAATCTTTGGGGAGAAGTTTATGTTGTCCACACAGAAGCTTTTATATTTTATTTTATGAAGTCTATTATTTTTAAGTGACTACTTCAATCTCAAGTTTGATATTCTGTGAACAATTGGAGCTACTCAGAAAGTCAGATGCTTGGCTTTGAACCAAGAGTCTGGGACTCGTATTGCTGAACACGTGGACTAAATGGCTAGCTTTCATCCAGTTTGGATTGCCATTGAAGGTTCGGTCGGGGTTTGAATCCCAACAGGATATAGCTTACAATTTTAGAGGACACAGCTTTTTACAGGTAAGGAAGAAACATTAAATGAACATTAAAATGTGGAGTGAAATTATTGGTTGTGCAAGGAGAGGTTTTGTTTTAATTTGAAAATTATTTAGCATTTCACCTGCCTGTCTGTAACTTTGCTACGTGATAACTTTCAAACGCGTTGATCAATTTTAGCGAAATTTGGCAGAGACATTCTTTGAGCCTGGGCCAAAGTATGTATGTACTGTGTATATCTTTTAAATATGCATACCCGTATCAATATGGCGGGTAATTAGAAGGTTTTCTTGTTTAATAGCTCATCTCAATTACTTAGGGCGTTATATATATTGACCTGTATTGTGAGACTGCCTTTTTAAACCGTGGTTATTCTTTATGAATATAATGTACATCCAAAGAGTTTAATTGGCTGTAGTCACCGACTTTTTCATTGATTAATAAGGTAACACTAATAAGTAGTAATTTTTTTAATGAATTTTGGCTCTTCCTATAAAAATTGGACTGTACTTTTGGAACAAAGTATATTAAGCGAAATTATTAGGCTATTATTATTATTATTATTATTATTATTATTATTATTATTATTATTATTATTTAGAACCGCATCTTACTACCCGTTCGGGTTATACGCTTAAGTATTAATAACGATAATATGTTAGGAATAGGGAAGGCTAAATTTAGAGGAAGTGAGCCCACATTTGCGTGGAGGCAGAGTGGAAAACCATTTAGGGAAAACCACCACCATTTCACCCGACCGAGATTCAAACCTCGATCTTTCCGCCCTTGGCAGTCTAGCTCAACATGATTAGTGAGTTCGCTAACTATGCCACCGAGGCGGGTTAAGCGGAATCAGCTTGTCAATATTGTACGCCTTCGATTTATTTCACATTTTACTTTTAATAAAGATAAATATTTTTTTAACTATGAAAAATGTTGACCTTGAAATAATGATGAATTTTAACGGGTGCCCCATAGTCCAAATAATATTTTATTCTGTCTTTCCTCGGGGTGTTGTTTTTATTTTTATTGATGCCATCACTCAAATAAATTAAAGTTTAAGATTGAAACACTCTTAAATTTTTTTTTAGTGATTTCATCTATCCACCGAGCAGTAGTATTCAATGAAGGCAAAGTCAATATATTTTTTGACACCCTAGATAATGTTCTGTTAGATGAAAATAATATTAGAAAAATACCCCTGATCAAATTTCAACGCAGACGAGAGCGGCTACATTGCTGTCCACAAACCTGGTAAGGTATTGGCTCAGAAAGGTAGAAAAGTAGTTGGAGCCATTACAAGTGGAGAGAAAGGTAAATTTGTTAAAGCTTTATGCTGTGTAAGTGCGAGTGGACAGTACATACTACCATTATTCATCTTCCCAAGGGTGCGAGTGAGACCAATCTTTCGGGACAAAGCGCCAACAACTAGTATTGGATTTGCGTCACCTTCTGGCTGGATTTCAGAAGAATCATTTGCTGTATGGTTTGACTATTTCTTACAAAAGGTATGACCAAAATATCGTTCCACACCGACATTATTAATCGTAGATTGTCACCTCACACACCAGAAATTTGGACAGAAAGGATCCTCTTCACCCACATCAGGAACATCTACACAGGCAGGATCGACTTCACAATGCTCTCCAACATTCCAAGATCTGATTCCGATTCCAGCCAACGTTACAATGAAGCCTTCTATCAGATAGTGGCTCATTCTATTATACTCATGGATAGTCCTCACAAAAATAGCGTCGATAATGCCAAAAACATGTTATCACTACCAGAAAAAATAGCAAAAAAGTCTTCAAGTTCATCATCTTCTGAGATGTCAAGAGATGTAGAAGATGCTGAGTGAATTTTCTGTGGGGATCTTTTTTCCACAATAGATGGTAATTAGGTAAAGTGCCAAGCAAGCAAAAAGTGTGCTCACGTCGAGTGCAGTGGTGTTGGTAAACGACAGAAGCGTTATATTTGCGACTTTTGTTCGGACTAGCAAAATAAGCCTATCAATATAAAAATTGAATATCAGTAGGTATTGGTTTGTGCTTGTAGGATACTAAGAGAGTAATTATTATTTGTTATATTTTTACCACTATTTTCCTGTGTGTATATGCCCTATTGAGTATTTCTGTCTAATATTTATAGTAGCGTTTTATGTGTATATCAAATTATAACATGATGGTCATCTTACCCCTTGGGTGTGCTCATATTTTCCTCCCATGCTTTTAATATGAGCACGTGCAGATTCTTAATTTTTTTTGCTAAGTTGTTAAAGTATCATTCATATTGATTGTATTTTGTAGACCTAATTGAATGAGCAATTGAATAAAATAATATTACTTTTGGCTAGCCTTAATGTTTCTTATGGAATAACAGATTTTATTAAGTGCCTGAATTCCCCATAAGTCTTTACATGATAGTTTGATGAAAATAATTTAATTTAGATTACTGATTACATATTTCTAAAAACTTAGTCTCAAACTATTTGAAAAAGCAAACATGATTGTGTTATAACATTAATTTTCCTGTAGTCCCATGTGCGGACCACCTGGCACACCTCCACGGACCACAGTTTGAAACCGTCTAGTTTATATTATGGGAAATTTTGTGTTTAATTTACGTAGGAGAGGTAAACCAAACACTTAGAATCAAATAAACTATTATTATCACCGCGTCTTACTACCCATTCGGGTTAAACGCACTTACGCTAATGTGTAATGGTAGGGTGATTGTGAGATGAAATGGAAGACCTACAGTTTAACGTGGAATCCGAACCACGGCGGAGGCCTGGCATTCCCCACATTCACAAGTTGTGATTAATACACGTCTTGTCAGAGGTGAAGGAAGGGTTTGGTAATCATTTAAATCTGTGCCGGGGCCGGGGATCGAACCCTGGACCCCCAGCAAATAAGTCTGACACCTTACACCTAGACCACCAGGTCACCCGAATAAACTCCTAAAATATATAATTAAATGATTTTCATAGTCAATATTACATCTTGATCTGATTTAAAAATAAATGCTTTAATCTTGAGGCCAATTAATATTAATAATAATAATAATAATAATAATAATAATAATAATAATAATAATCATAATAATATGTACCAACACTTTAATACTATAGCTCAGTGATAGGTTTTGAAACCTGTCAGGTTGTAAAAATTTTTACTGACCATCTTTTACGGTGTTTCAGCAGCAAGGTAATAAAAAACTATACCCACCACTCAGTCCTGATTCTTATTTTTTTTAAAGGAACTCGTAAATTATCTCTGATTACAAAGTAATCATACATTGTTAAGATTTATCTAAATGTTGTATTTTTAATTAATAGCTGCGCACGTGGATATACTCTATATTCTGAAAACATTTAATGTTGTGATCAATTATATAAAGTATTGATGTTTAAAAATACACTCACTAATTTTAATATTAACGATTATTTTAGATATTTTTAATATTTAGTACAGTAATCTCTCTCGACATAAGCGGTTAAATCTTTACGAAGGTTTCAGCGTTTGTTGAGAAGCCACGTAATTCTTTCTCCTTCACGTGAATACCTGTTTTCTCATCACTATTACGTTTTCACACATATTCAGGGCTCACACTTTGTTTATGACAACACGACACAACTGCAATGAGGGTGGAAACAAATGAAATGGCCATTACACTTTCCGCTGTGCGTCAACTTTATGTTTTAAATGGCGCTAAATAGATGGTTCTAATAATCTTAAGTCAGAGAACCACAACCGCGAATGTACGAGTTCACGTTGATCAAATCCGTGTAAGTCGAGGTTTACTGTATTGGAATTTATATTTATTAAATTAATAATATAATATATAATATTGTTATCACATACTTTAATATATTTATCTTAAGGGGAAAGTATGAAAAGATTGATCTCCAAGTGTCTTTTATTTACATTTATTGGAAAATGATGGTTTACTACTATGTAAATCCAATATCCCTGGGATTAATTATTTGCCCAGGTGTCATTTTTAAACTACTAATCGAACCATCACACCCTTTTATAAACTGATTAACGAACCATCCAATAATTATTAACACCAATATACATTATTTTAACCAATAGATAGACCAAAAAATAGGCCTACATATGTATAATTAATAGCCTCACCTATGAGCACAAAACTACTTTGTAGTACAATAAGAAATACAATAATTCTAGAGTTAACAAAATTTCAGGTTATCGGGTAGACTTCAACATATCATTGTCATCATTTCTTGACAAACAAAAGCTATTTATATTAAAATAAGGAAAAAACAAAATCAAGTTTAATAATATATTTAATGGCCAATGGAGTTTCATGAAGTGCTATCATGGTTGTCAGAAATTGTTGAAATTGTATCAGTGTAATATATTCCCACCCATTCACTACTAATTAAAAAATTAATACAAAGGTTCTGCTCTACATATACTCTGATTTTGGTTGGAAGAATAGTTGAGAAAATTCAAGCACATTTATCTGCGGCCAACATTAATATTATTTTATATATTATTTAATTTATTTTATAGGTATTGATAATATATATTAAAATTGACAGCTGCAGATAGCATGACTTAATGTATGACTATTTTAAATCTGTTTTTAGTAACTTTAGTAACTTTCAGATACTATTATTCTTACCAAAATCAGTGTATACCTCATACGGGTATGTATTTACGTTGATGTATAACCAATAAGGGTTCTACTGATTGACAAGAACAAATCAAAAGTACAGTTTTAACACACTCTCCCCTCCCTAGAAACACTTCAAGCTAATTAAATGTTAGATATATGAATTATTATTAATATGTCCAATACTGTATAATAACTCTATGGCTTGTGCCCAATATCAAGCTATACCGACCGAGTGGCCACCACTGTTAACGATGTTGGGGCTAACATTTTCGGATGTATGGTGTCAGGTGGTCAGCACAACAAACGCTCTGGCCATTAATCTCAGTTGTTTAGACCAGAACCACTACTTCTTTATTCGAATACCTCCTCTTTTATCCTCGTGAGTCTGAGTTTGACCCCGTTCTAGAACCACTGCTTCAAATAAAATCTGGATGCGCTGGGGATAAAAACCCGGGTCGTCTGGATCTACAGCCAATAACTCTGACCACTATTCTACAGAGGCGTTCTCAAATGCTATAGTTGATCAATTTAATCGTCCCTTTAAAAACAATTTTTTTTTTCTGATAAGAGTTTTCACATTTAAAATCCACCCCAAATTAATTTGTAATAAAATTAAAAGCTAAAATAAGGCTCTTCTTCCTCAAGACACTAGAAACCAACTAGAGACTCACATTTAAAGAGAAAATGTCAAAATTTCTGGCGTGGACCTCAGTCAGCTTCCACTGAGCTAAAGAAATTACAGGTTTTTACAAAAGTTACAAAAGCAAACATACAGGTTTACTTGTAGAGAGAAACGGGAAGAGGAAAAGGAGGGAGAGAAACGTGCGAGATAAAGGAAGAAAAATGAGAAGAAGGGGGAAAGGATAAAAGGAAACGCTAAGAAATAAAGGTAAAAATTAAAATAATTAAGTCATAAAATAGTGTATTTAAAAGCTAAGACCTGTGTACTCACAGTTTAAAGTGAAAGATGGGAGCAAAGTTTTTTTTTTTTTTGTTTTCCTGTTGTTTTCACGTTGAACAAATTGTCTACATTCCAAGTGAGACAAGTCTTCAGACAGGAAGTCGTGTCGAGACAAAACGTTCACATTCAAAGTTTTGTACATACTCATTAGTCAAGTGTTAATGAGGTGTGTATGCATGCCTCGTTATAAGAAGTGCAAGGATAGACGTTCTACAGTACAATTTTAAAATGAAGAACCTTATCTGGCCGTTAGAATAAGTCACTAAATATACTTTCACATAACCCGCTTTGGTGGCCCCATGATCTAAGATGTTATTCCCGTACTAGATTGACTGCCAATGATTGGGAGATTGGGGTTTAAATTCCGGTCGAGTTTTCTGAGAAGGGTTTTTCACTTTTATATCTACACAAATACGGGTATACTTCTTCAAAATGTAACCTTCCTTATCCCTACCCCATTAGAGTATTAATCACATATGCGTATAAACCAAACAGATATTAAAATGCGGTGCAAAAACAAAAAATGACTGTGTCCTCCACACTAAATCGCGGTTGATGAAAATTATTATTATTAGCACCGCGTCTTACTACCCGTTCGGGTTATACGCACTTACGCTAATGTGTAATGGTAGGGTGATTGTGAGATGAAATGAAGGACCTACAGTTTAACGTGGAATCCGAACCACGGTGGAGGCCTGGCATTCCCCACATTCACAAGTTGTGATTAATACACGTCTTGTCAGAGGTGAAGGAAGGGTTTGGTAATCAGATAAATCTATGCCGGGACCGAGGATTGAACCCCGGCCGCCAGCACAGGGTTGATGTAAAGACTCATTGACTTTCGGCTCCGATCAAATCTCCTAACTTTAAATACGTTTTATATTCTGTTTATATTTAAAATATCTTTCAAAAACAACACGACGGCTTATAAATAAGATTGGGCCAGCTGTCTAAAAGAGTATTCACGAATTAATTTGAGAAGGTAATGTCATTCCTCGGGGTTGTTCGGACGACATTCCTACAAAACACAAGGCAAGAGGATGTGAGGAGATACAACACATTCCTCAAAACACATCTGAAACCACATACCAAAGGTAAACATTCTGTTAAGGTCGATTTTTATATAAGGTGAGCTTAGGAGTGACGACCTTAAAGAGAGGTCTCGACTAAATTTAATGAAATAAATCTTGAAAATCGCTTATATCGCCTTGTATTGCTAATTTAAACACATTTTTCCCAAATTATATTTCACTGTGGATTAGTATTTAAATTTATTCAACACTATATATATAAATAAAAAGAGAATTGCTCTACTTCATAGTACACAATAATATATGACAGGGATTATTAAATTTAAATACGTAGTACCAATTTAATATAAAATTTCACTTTGAAAAAAGTGTTCCAATGGATAAATAAAAGTGATTTTAGTGATTTGAATAACTTATTTAATTAAGTTTAATTGAGATGTATATGTAAATAGCCACAATTAGTCTCTATTTATATTATATAAATTAAAAAAGAACAGTTGTATTTATAGATAAAACTTTTGCGGAAAAAATACTCTTTTAATAATTTTATACTAGTAAAGTTGTAAAAAATAAAAGTTTCTCAGACTTTTAAGCCAGAGATTTTTTTTTATCCTCGAATATGTTAATTAATATTGGCTTTCATCCACATTGTGTTTACCCATTCATTCTTCATCTTCATCTTCATTTCTTTTAAATGTATCCTCCTCATCACATTCGCAAAGGGTACATAAATTAAACCGTGTACACCCTCAACATCGCCAATAAAATGTGCAGCGGAAAAGTATAAAAAGGTGTAGGACCTTTTTTATTTTAGGGTGTCATCGTCTGTATTATTTACAAATCTGAGATTGCTGATTTCTATTTAATAAAATTTATTTCTTCGCTCTAAAATATAATCTTAAGCATCCTCTATTTGATTTTATAACTCTATTCTAATTGATAAATTATTTCATCTGATACTTTTGTAATTTTTACTAGAAGTAAACAAATAATGTAATTTTTTAAAAATTATGCCGCATTTGAAAAATATTTTTTACGTAATTTTTAATACCTTTTTACATTTACTTTTTTGTACGAAAAAAGACACAGGTTTGAACAAAGGTACACACCGTTTACCCTGAGCGGTAGCATAGTCTTAGCTTAATGGATTACACTATGGGCCACCTATTCAACCTGCGCCATAGTAGAACAGAGCAAGAATTGATTAATGAGCGCTATAGATATTACTACATTTACATTTAAAAAAAATCAACATTAAAATCGTCGTTTGAATCAACTAAAGTTTAAATTAACCTATCATAAGATTAATTTAAAATGTCAACCAATTAAAACACAGTTTTGTGTCTCTTTAGTAGAACCGGTTCGTCTGCAAATAAAAACGACCTATGGTTCAAAACTTATCCTTGTAATTCGGGTCAGTCGGAGAAAGACGAACCACAACATAAATTACAAGTGTAAATCTAGAGGAAAGATCGCAAAGTAGGAATAAACTAACTTATATCCCTAATACAAGGGACAAGAAAAAAAAAAAGAAAAGATACCTACTTAACTAAAACTAAACTGAACTGTCATCTGATACCATGGGTTTTTTTTTACGGCTCACTTGAACTTTAGGCTAAGTACATTTCATTGCAAGAACCATCTTAATGCCAACAATTCACTGAAGGCAAGAGGGAGAGAGATGAGAGAAGGGGGACAAGAGGTTCCTAAATAGTGGTTCAAGAATCGTAGCTTTTTACTCTATGTACCTTATTTAAGGTGGGATGGAGGGAGATACGAGAAAAGGCAAGCGGTTTGGCAGTTTTTATATCAAAACATATTTTTTGACCAAAATAAATAAAATATTTCTCCAGTAGAAACATAGAGTTTAACTGTCTTTGCATGGTGGTATCAACAGTTGTTGCATATCTGTTTAATTATAATTATTTTGACAAACAAAGTTTGTTATAAAAACTGCATAATCACTTATCTTACCTCGCGTTCCCTTCACTACCACCAAAAATAAAACGGCTAAATGGGTACTAACTGAATGAACTATTTTAATAGACGATTTGTATGTGTCGATAGATGTGGAAGCCATCCATACAGAATGCACTAATGCTAGTTTTGTCCACGATATTTTTTAACATTCTTTCTCCGTGCAAATGGTGTCTACCAGTACTGAAAGTCATAAAAAGTAATGCAATTATATTTTTGGCATGAAAGTCGTAAAAAAAAGTAATGAAATTATTATGAGCCAACTTCATTGTACAGGTATTTTTTAATACTTTAGTACAAATTAACTTAAATTAATAACGTCTCCCTATTTATAACCTAAAATTAGAAAATATTGGAAATTAGAATTCATAGAATTTTGAATGAAAATCTCACAGAGGATAGCTAATAAAATTTTTAGCACCTTTTATTCATGGACATTTATAAATAGGTTATTAAAAAGTTATGAATTATGATTTACATAACAAGCTCTATATTTAGTTTCAATTCACCCTCCTTATAATGTTTCCCACCTTGACAAATAATTTATTGGCCGTACTGGTATTAGAATGGTTGATAAATATAACTATAACTATTCATAACCAGGAGAAAAACAGCTTAAGTAAAATTTAGTTCTTGTGCAACTCACGTGTTGATAGTGAAGGTCCAGTAAGTTCAGGTGCTTTTCGACATTTGTACGCGTACAACTCTACAGCTCAATACTTAATTTTATAAAACTCAACCATTTTTTTTAACTGTTTCTCAATAACACCCATACATTCAACTACTAAAGTACAGTAACCCCATGACTTCTTTGGTGCTGACTGAAAGCTCACAGCTGACAGCTGACGGCTTTGAAAAGTTACCAAACCAAATTATGTATCCCTACGCCAAACCATATGATCTGCAAAAACATGTGTTTAGCAGCTGTCACTACTGACAGTCAACATTTAGGTATATACCTAAATGTTGACTGTCAGAAGTCAGCTGAGCTGTACATTACTGTACATTATAATATATGTTGGGTACAAGAAAAAAGAGGTGAAGTTCAATTTTAACTTAAATTTGGCTAGTGCTGTCATCTGTTGGACAATCATAAGACCTTAATAATACACTTTATATTATGGTTAAAAGAGGTCTCTGTCAAAATTTAAATTAATTTAAAAAGTATTTTATAGGGTCCTTATGGGGTTTGAAATATAAAAAAGTGTTGTTGAAAATGTGTTTAATGTGAATTACCACTTTTTCCCTTGTACACCCAGTTTAATTAATAAAATTTTGTAAATTTTCATATAATAACACTTGTAGTTTATGTTTAAAAAAAATTTAAAACATAAATTATAATTGTTTAGTAGAACTCAAGGAATTTCCGTTGGAAGAAGTGGTCGTTTTATGAAATCAAGGCTTACTTTTAAAATATTTTTGAAATTTTTAAACACATCCTTGATGATTAGAATATATCTCCGGCTGTCACTGTCAATATTAATATACATGAAATATGTTGTTACAACAATTCTTATAATTTAAAATAAATGATTACTATCATTATTATTTAGTACCGCACCTTAATACCCATTCGGGTTATACGATTAAGTACTAATTACATTAATGGGTTAGGAATTAATAAGGTTGAATATAGAGGAAGTGAACCTGCATTTGCGTGGAAGGAGAGGGGGAAACCATTTAGAAAAAATCATCTTAGTTCACCCGAGTGAGATTAGAACCTCGATCTCCCCGTTCTCGGCAGTCTAGCTCAACACGAAACTAGCGCGTTGGATAACTATGCCACATAGGCGTGTTTTAAAATAAAAATTCGCATAATATATGTATGAAATTATGTCAAAGTTTTCATTCAAAAACAGAAAAAAAAAGATTCTTTGGGGACATCTCTTAGAAGTGGCTTGTGGGTTGATACCAAGGCAAGAAAGTGTTGAAGAAACTGTACTATTAAATTGTTTTGTCCTATTTAGCATCAAACTTGAGGCTTAAAAACCCATTATCTATATTTTGAGTGCAGTTGGTTGAATTTATAATTGAAAGAGGGGGTGGGGGTTGGATTGTTTACTTAGTACTGTCCGTGTCCAGTCAAGTCTGATTTATCCCGGCAACAACCCACAAGATGTTTCTAATAGCAATAAAAATAAAATAATTTTTTATTATTTGCGTGAAATCTGTTGTTATTATCTAATTTTAAGTTTTTCAAAACAGGAGGTAACATGGTTTGTGTCCATGTATCTGACAGGATTTTTTATTTTATTTCGAGGGTTGCTTTTCTCACAAAGATGGCATGCTCTACAAGACAAAATTATAACTCTATTCACGTGATCAACGGTGTGCCGTGTGCTAAGTCCTCCTTGGAATAAAAACAAATTGTTTTAAGAATTTCCAGGGTAGCTACAACATTCAAGTAATTCAAAGTTTCAAATTTTTACCTTATCGCGAGTTTTGAGAAAAGTTCTGAAAAAATACCACATGGCTTTTATTATCAAGATAATATTTTTATAAAAAGATTACTGATGGTAGTTCTTGAATTATCACAACCGTCCAATTTTTGACACTTTATTTATCGTTTTGGGATATAGCTTGATATATTGCTTGCCTTCGTCAGAAGTTAAACCAGTAACCTTAGATATTTAATAACATCTAATAAATAAATATCAAACTCATAATGAAGCTGACATTATTTACCTTTTAAACCAACTTAAACAGCCTAATTTGGTTAAACTCCTCGAATCCTACTTTTGAAAGAAAGAGATCCAGGAAAATGGTCCATGGCTTGGTTTTCAAACGAGTCCTTTTCTGTCGGTCATCTCTTCTCTAGTCTGACGACACACATATGTGGTCACATATGCTTTTCAAGATTGCCGAGTCTGATATCCTGGACAGAACAAGCAGTTTTGAAGCGAAGTTAGCATAAGTATCCGGGTAATAAAATTCGTAATAGAAGATGAGGACATAATTTGCGTGTGTGTGTGTGTGTGTGTGTAGCACATACCTTCTCGCTAAATAATGACGTAGTCTGGCCCACATACATCTACGTTAACGGAACTGTTTTCTTATCTTAATGTCAAGGTTTCTTTTTTTGTATATAGCTTTGCAAAAGTTTTTTTTAAATCTATTGCAGATGATGGGATATTATTTAAAATAACTTAATATTGTAACAAAAATGTAACATTTTATTGCATTCAGAAATCAAATGTTAAAATATGAAATAAAATAATTTGTACATGTTTGTGTGTGTTTTTATTTTGTATAAACATGATGCCCACATTTATTTTTATTGTGTTTTCTTATCACCGCATCTTTCTAACCGTTCGGGTTATACGCTTATGTACTAATTACGATAATGGCTTTAGAAATGAGGAAGGTTATATTTATAGAAAGTGTACTTGTATTTGCGTGTAAGAGGGAGAGTGTAAAATCATTTAGGAAAAACAAAACCTCAGTCCACCCGGACGAGAATCTAATTTTGATCTCCCCGTCATAGGCAGTCTATTCTACTGCGAGAGTAGCGCGTTAGACCACGCGGCCATCGTCCTTTGTCACCTATCATGATTAAGCATAGCGGAACTTTATTTATAAAAAGTATAAGCAATGATTTATTTTTAGGGGTATATAAGAATGAAGGGCTATCTTTTTAATAGATTAACAACCTTCCTCTCACTTCAGCGGCCGAACGGTCTAAGGCATCATTCTCGTGCTAGGCTGGTCTCCTGATGACTGGGAGATGGTTTACTGAGGGTGTTTTTTCCTTCCACGCAAATGTTGATAGATTTTCTCTAAAATCATTTCTAACTTATCCCAACCCCCTTAGAGTAATTATTATGATATAATCTTATGACCTAAACAGCTAATAAGACATGGTGATAAAAAATAGATTAAAAACATCCTTTCATAAATTAAATACTTATAAAAATAGCTCATGTGAGTCGATACAAAAGATGACAGTTTTAACATGTTATTTTATAATTTGTGTCATTAATATTGTAAGCTGTTGGCATTTATGTCCCCCGTTTAATTTGTAACCAACTTATATAAATTGATTATGTGGTAACTATAAAATTCTGTTTTGAAATCTATTTTTATAGTCCGAAGTTAATATCAACTGCCATTACTTTTTTTTTTAAGGTTCCTCTTGTCATGAATGACCCTGTGATGTCAAAAGGCGAGGCCCTAGGACTTAAAAACCAAATAGATTATGTTTTCAAAATATTAATGGTTTTGTTCTTTTCAGACCATTCTGTTTCTTGTGACTCATGCATATCCAAGATGGAAGTGGTTATGGTACAAAGATGTTTAAATTATATTTATCTGTGTTCAGAATCACGGTGCCTTCTTTACCTTCGCCCGTCTCTTAAAAGGGTGGGCAAACTTATTCTATTGCTAGAAGAATGAACACAGAATAAGCTCGTGCTATTATAATTTTTTTGTTGATTTTGAGAGTTTCCGCTTATTTAAAAAAATTAAATAGGTACAGTATAGTTTTTGTCTCGTCTTTAGTAACCTTTAAGATCAGAGAGTCGAACACAAATATGTATCGTCTCTCGTTCTTATCCAGTAAATAGTTTAAGATTCCGGTTCTCTTTCCGATTAGAGAAAAATAGAATTCCTGTTCTTTTTTGGTACGTAATCAGGTTCCGATTCTTTTAATTTTTAATTGATAGCTATAAGCTTACTACCGTTATAAAATTCTTCAATATAAATTACATTAAAAACCATTTCCATCAAATTGAAATTATATACAGTAGGCTATATATAAAATAAATTACAAAAGGATACATATGACTTTGATGGAATAATCCGGAGAAAAGTAAAATAGAATATTTCAAAATAATATTAAGTCGAAGAAAGAAGTGTATGAAATGCAATTTTATTAAATAATTAAATTAAGAACCGTTAAGAATATTTATGGACCTATATATATCGATTCTAATTCCTGGTCTGGTTCTTGGGAGATTTATATTTAGAGTTCCTGTTCTTTTTTTTTAATAACAGTTAATTCAGTTATTTGTTCTGGTTCAGGTTAGATTCCCTGTGTTATACGCATATGTAGGTATACTATTTTTTTTAGCACCAGGTCTCATTACCCGTTCGGGTTATATGCGTGTAGATCTACCAATTACGCTAATATGCTAGGAATAATTATGGTGGAATTTTAAGGCAATGTACCCTCATTTTCGCGCAGCATTGATAGGGGACAAGACTCAAAAGTAACATAAACAATTTACTAAGGATTATACATATTTGACAGGCCTATGTACAACTTATTTTCTTTCCACAAGACGCCATCTTGATTTATTTAGCAAACTAAGTATAAAATGTTTGATTTTAAAACTAAAACTCATATGAATTACATTAACTGCTATACTAATATTAAGAATATATTTCACAATTTGTATTAGCTTTCAATATTTATTTATTTAAGATATTTAACTTGCACTTTCTGAACCGATATAATCACACAAGAATTTATATGAGAAAGAGCGAAAAAGCTTACAAATTTTTCCGGGAAAGATATTTTCACATACTTTCCAGTGTTCTTTTACATGTCACAATCGAAAAAAGGGGACCGATGAATTTACTTCTTTTCCGATGGAAGTTGTCATACGAATTTTATCGCTCAAGTAAAATCCATAGATCCCGGTTAGGTTTTAACCCACGAACATAGAGTCCTGAGGCAAGCACCTTACCACAAGATCACCTAGGTTGAAAGGTTTCAATAAATAACCAAACGGTAATAATCAGTGTAGATGATAATAATATAATCATGAGCAATTCATTTCTCTAGTCGGTAATTGGTTTTATTGAATCGGTACACCTTCCCACCCTTCGTCTACTTTGAAAAGTAGCAAAGCTACCATGTTTTGTTCCAATATGGCATAGGCAGCATAGCTTACAAGATAGGACCATAGTTTAATACATCAATGTAAGATTGCTACTATTTAGAAAGTAGACCAAGCCTATCCAACTGGCGGCTCATGACGCATTAGAAAAGTAAAAATAGTAATCCAGGAATTCTTTAAACATGATCAGACTTATTGTTTAGTATGAATATATCTACTGAGCCCGCTGTGCTCTATCCTTTGTGTAATTAATTATAGTCATTAACACTAGGTGTCAGCACCGTATTGACCCTTCTCCCCTAATGGTTCTAGGATCGCTAATCCCACGCTTTTTCTTGGTATAACGGGTAAAACTGTGAGTTCAAGCGGTTTTTTTTTAGCTCTCAGAACACACAGCCATGAAACGGTCTCGTGTGAAATATTAATATGTGCTCAAGAATCAAGATTGGGGCGCCCCAGCTATCATCTCATCACTACAGGTATTCTCAGTCACCATTCGCAAAGGTAGGCTCATAGTTAATGTTTGATGTTTGTCTATGTTTGATAATTTAACGAATGTGTATAAAATCTTGCCTGTTAGCAGCCCCCACCAGTTGTAGTGGAGCTTCTCTGGGCCCAAGTTTATTGGCACCCAACTGTACAATTAACTCTATACAATACAGCTCTAAAAGTTTAAATTAATTATCCCCTAAATGCAGCGGGGTTTTTTTTGGAAATTTTTCACTGCATCCTTCAGTTGCTATTTCTTTTATGTATAAATAGGCTTAAAACTTACATTTTAAAACTATAATGTTGGCATTTGTAATATTCTCATCCTTGAAAATGTATGTAATTAGTCTCTATTAAACTAAACCTAAACCTAAACCTAAACCTTGCCTGTTAGCACCGCACATATATTTTGGTCCTATGGGCTGGATCTATTTCTTTGAAATAAATGAACCCCCGTTATGGTTCAATACAGTATATTAAGAGGACAAATAACTCTGCTCCTAAAGTTATTAACAACTACAAAATGTTTTTAACTGTGTTAGATTCTCTTTATAAGCGCGAGCCTAACCATTTTAGTTATTATTTCATTAGTAAACCATATTGGTAAGCTCGCCCTTGTGTCTACTGACTTTAGGTTCAGTTTCGCTTGCCAGGTTGATAAGGCTCATAATCGCATAGTTTTTTTTTATTGCTCTGTCACGAACCTTTTGTGTCGACTTTGATTTGGTTTGATTGTTTCTCATTTAATTAGTTCAATTATATTTTTGTTTATTTTACTAATATTGGTCATCACGAGATTCGTAGATTTCCCTCCGCAATGCGATCTTATTAGGAAATGCCTCGTTAATATGAGATTTGTAACGCAAGCAGATTCCATTGTGAACAAAGGGGAAATATTGTCTGAGCATCACATTTGAAAACTACCTTTGTTCGAAAAGGAAGATGATTCAAAGCTTAAAAAGAGTTTGAAGTGCTGTTATCTAAAATTGTTTCGGAAGAAATTGAAGGTTACAATGATGAGATTGTAATTCAGAATCAATTCGAAATATTTGAATTACATACTTTTTTAAGTTGTAGTATACAAATGTTACTTCCCACTCCTGAACTTCGACTCAACGATTTAAGTCACTCCGCACTTTGTGGGTCTTTGGTTCAAACTCCATTCATACGCTTACCAAAAATTGAATTACCGACCTTTTATAGTGATGCATCACTGTGGATGAGTTATCACAATTTGTTCAACACAACTATTCAGAAAAATTTAAGCTTAACCCCTGTTGAAAAAATATATCTGATGTCAACTCTAAGCTAAGAAGCGCGTAATTTAATTAAAAGTCTCCCCTTTTCCACGCCCAACTATTAGATCACATACGATTTATTGTGTAGTCGCTATCACAATATAAGAAACTTAATTTCTCTTCACATAAATAAAATCATTGGTTTGCCTCATGTCACTAGTGGGTCACTCAAGAGCCTACGTAACATGCTCAGTAGCTACGATGAAAACAGTCAAGATCTCCACGCTCTTGAACAAGGCACAGCTCTCGAAGGTCCTTTATTGTTTTCTCACTGTTGTTACGGAAACTCTACGGTGACACTCTACACAGGTTCGAACCTATGCTACGCACTAGAGATGTTCTTGGGGCACCCTAGTCTACAGAGTACTTATTCCCCTTTGACCCCGAGTCTATATCAAGGCGAGACAAGAGAGTGCAATGACAAACGCCTTGTAATGAACATTCCCCTTGTATGTTCCCGAAGGACACAATCCGATAGAATGAGCCACCGTGCCAGTTCCACACGGTGGACCAAGGGACTGATTCTCATTTCACTATCGAGCTTCGTGCAACATCGGACTAACAAACACCAATCCCCATATTACCTTTTATTTGGCACCATGTTTTACTCGGTGACCTGGTGGTCTAGGGGTAAGGTGTCAGACTTCTATGCTGGCGGCCGGGGTTCAATCCTCGGTCCTGGCACAGATCTATCTGATTTCCAAACCCTTCCTACACCTCTGACAAGACATCTTGTGAATGTGTGGAATGCCAGGCCTCCACCGTGGTTCGGATTCCACGTTAAACTGTAGGTCCTTCATTTCATCTCACAATCACCCTACCATTACACATTAGCGTAAGTGCGTATAACCCGAATGGGTAGTAAGACGCGGTGCTAAAAAAATAATAATATTAATAAAAATAATAATAATAATACATGTTTTACTACGCATATGTACTATTTACTCTAATGTGCTAAGGATGAGGGAGGATGAATTCAGGTGAAATGTGCCTATATTTGCGTTTAGAGAAAAAGTGTAAAACCATTTATGAAAAAACCACTAACAGTACATCCGACCATGATTCAAACCACAATCTCCCCGTCATCGGTAGTCATGTTGATAATTTTTTTTTTTTAAATTAATACCATGCATCTACCTGCTTATTCGCCTGCATATTAGGGCTACCTGAAACTTAAGGTGCTTTATTCGAAATACTTTTTAGGAACTCACATCAGTCTTTAAAATATCAAAGATATAAGAATGATGCAAGATATTGAAACTAGTCTTTAAAATTAAGGCTACGCCATCATCTGATAGCTTACTAAAGGAGAAAAAGGATCAGCTTAAGGTGAAGACGTATGGAAGGCAAGTTAAGGGCAGTTTTATGATGTTTTTATATAACAATATTTTTTTTTATCAAAATGAATCAAATAATTCTCTAGTAGAAACAAAGAATTTAATTTTCTTCACATGGTGACCTTAACCGTTCTTGAATCTCTGTCAAGCATACCCATGAATTTAATAACAACTTTTTCTCTTCATTTAAAAAGTTCCTCATCTAATGTCGCTGTGCTCATGACAGATACTAAACAACTGTTGATATCACCATGTGGAGAAAAATAAATTCAATGGGTCTACTGGAGTAATCTTTTATTTATTTTGGACAAAAAAGTTTTGTTATAAAATCTGAATAACACCTTTTCTCGCGTTCTTAACACTCCCACCTTAACATATAATACTTTCATTAAAATCCTCACATCCTTCAGGTTTTTATTATTTAATATCAACTTTATGAATACAATTTTGTTTCGTAACAAACTAAATTAATTTACGTTTTTGAAAGAGTTTGTTCTATGTCATCCCATATTAAAATTTAAATATCAAATATATTTATAATAATTTATTCCTCCACAAATATTAGTCTTAAACTTAAAAGTTTCCTGGACTCTTTTTAATGTGTTATTTTGAATTTAATCCAAATGGGTAGTAAAACGCGGTGCTAAAAAATAATTAAAAAAATATATTCTTGCTTCAAACTTTTTAAATAATTATGAATCAAATCTTATTGCAATTAACATCAAATTTAAAACCAAGTTTAAAATGCTTGAGTCTCAATATTTTGTAGACTTGGTTTATAAACTTATCACAACTGATTTATCTTTGTATTTTACTACTGGTTTGCAAGTATATTAGGCTACCTTCATCCAATTGTCATCATATAGCTCCACTCTCACATTTAATATTGGTATTAATAATATAATTGTAAATATTCTTAACATTTTTTCATGAAATCGTTATACTGATTGATGTGGAGTAATACTTTCCAAATTAAATTTGACGTTTATAGAACCCACTCTTTTTAAAACATATAGTGAGTGACATGTAGAGTAAAGTGGGGCAAGAGGACGCACTTATGGTTTAAACACATGTATAAGCTAGAATTATACGTTAAATTATGTCAATTTTTGGGATAACTATCTTCATTTTATTGTCATTGAAGTAGAAATTTTTAATAATTTTTCAAAAAATTATTTTAACCAATTCTTTAAAAATTACAAAATTTGACAAAACGATACTTTTGCCCCATAGGTGGGGTAAGAGTACGTTCATTACGGGGTAAAAGTACGCATTATAAATATTATAAAAAATAATGTATGATATAGACTTTTACATTATAAAACTTCACAAGACATTAAAAATGCATTATAGGCATTATTGAATAAAGTAAACTATTTTACCTTTTTTTTATATAAAGAACTTATCTCAATGAAAAATCCATTTCCTTGACTTATAAACTAGTTGAGAAACAATTTTAGAGGGGATTTAAAACTTATTTAACAATAGTCACACATGAATTCACCTGAACTTTCATAATTAGAACAAGCTTCATGCCACCATTCTTTGCAACTTTTGCATTGTACCCAGTCTTCTAGAGGTGGATCTTCATACTGTTCTTCGCAGCCGGGGCAGAAAATGTCTTCGTCAACTTTTGATTTTGTTGTTTTTATTCTTTTTGACAGAGACATAACTGGAGTATTAATTTTAGATCTGAACAATGATTTCCTAGCTTGACAAATAGCATTTTTACTTTCTTCTTTTATCATTAAACTATTTTTAAATGGTGTCCCTGTTATTATTTGAGATTTTTGCCCTCTCTTTCTTCTATTTTGATTTTCTGTTCTTTTAGGGAATGGTATCAGATCTACTGGATAGGTCGTTTGTTGTTGAGGTTGAGGTTGCTGAGGATCTGTTGTGGCAGCCGAAGATGTTGATGGTTGAGAACTTATTTTGGCAGCCAAAGATTTTGATGGATGAGTCTCAGATGTTGCGTTTGATGAGTCATTAGTTTGGTCCGTGACAGCTGATGGAATAAACTCTTCTTCTGAAAATACGTAACGGTTAACAGGGAAAATACCACACATATTAAATCCATTAATACCTTTCGTCATTGTGGCACATCTTTGGTAGGCATTGCCAAAAAGTTGCGCAACTTGAAAGTGGGAAATTGTACGCCCAGGGTGACTCAATAACCATTGGTCGCAAGCTTGTGAGTAGAAATCTTTTAATGGCTTAAAAAAACATCTGTCCAAAGGTTGCAGCTTGTGAGTACTATGCGGAGGGATGGATAATAGATGAATAGAATGTCTTCTGCAGAAGAGCACAGCATCCAAACTCATGTGTGAAGTGTGGTTGTCTACAATAAGCAATACGGGGTTCTCTAAACTTGCCATTACATTTTTCTGAAAATGCTTCAACCAGTCTTTAAATAGCTCTGTGTTTATGTACCCACTGTCAGAACACATCATAGTTGATCCTGGAGGGGCTCCATTCATTAGCTCTTCTTTTCCTCTTTTTCTTGGAAAAATGATCGCAGGTGGTACATAATTTCCACTGGCACTTACAGCACAAACAATGGTTATAAGCTGTCCTCTCTCTGCAGACACAATTTTACCAACAGCTTTCTTTCCTATGCTAGCAACAACTTTTGGAACTTTATTTGGAACTGTAGTTATTCCCGATTCATCCATATTAAAAATACGAGTTGACGGGAACTCAAATTTCGACATTAAGGCCACAAGATTGTCAAAAAATGCATCCACTTGAATTTTGTTAAAACCCATCACTCGAGCAAGACTAGTCTTTTGAGGAATACGGAGTGTCAAATTAAATTTTTTCATAAAACTGTATGCCCAGTCTTTACCAGCTAGCTTCGTCTCTTTATCAAATGGGTTTTTAATTCCATTTATCTCAGCAAATTCAAATGCTAAACGTCTTAAATCTTTTAATGTCAATCCGTAAAAACACGCATCAAGGTCCTTGCAATGTTTAGCCAAGTCATTTTCTTGTCTTTCATCAAATGTCTTTGCAAACCTGCCCAGTTTATTTACACCAAACCCCTGAAACAATAATAAAATTAATTTGAGGTGTATTTTATATCATAGTTTACAAACTTGATTTTATATTTTTAAAAGGTTTATATTAAATTTCATGTAGCTTACCTTTTTTAAACGCTTTCTCAAAGTAGCTTCACTTATTTCAAGATCTTTTGCAATTTGTCTTTTCGAAAATCCATCTTGAAGCATTTGCTTAGCTCTGTTAAGCATTTGTTCAGTACATGGTTTACGATTTGTTTGTTTTTTATAAGTCCTAAAATATAAATTGAATCACATACATTAACATTAAAAATATGTATTAATTTATTTTTGTATACCTAAATGTCTTAAACAAAAAAATTTGGTATCCTGGAAAGATTCCACGCTTCGCCACTGATTTTCCCTCTATATTAAGGGTAATAATAGAGCTATACATTAATTTATATTTAGAAAAGAATGGTTCAATGGGTCGATATAAAGTTAGAAATACTCGTAATCAAGAGTTGGGGTAAGAGTACGCAGTGCGTACTTATGCCCCGCCTCTTCGTGCGTCTCCTTGCCCCACTCATAGTTTTACAACTCACCGGGAAGTGCTGTCGCCTAGTGAGAAACTTCCTAAATTATGTGGACACTTTGGTTTACATTAAAAAGAGCTCTTTCTAAATATATCAATACATATTAGTTTTAATAAATATTTTATGTAGCTATTACGTTTGCTAAATAATGCCAAATTACATCAGAATGCTTAGAATCACAACTTACCGCATTGTTTGAAAATATGTTTTCAGATTCAGCTCAAACTATGTTGACAACCTATCTGCCATGACACCTTCCTAAAACCAAACAGTGGGGCCAACTGCTATTTTGCCAAAATAGAAATAAAGCCAATGCGTACTCTTACCCGACGCGTACTCTTGCCCCACCTTACTCTAAATATATGGAGGGTACAAGGGAAAAGGGGGAACAGTCATATTACTCACAATTTTTTTTACTCAAACTACAAAAAAAAAGGAAATATATTTTAAAATTAATATTAAATATGACAAAAGCCCTTTTTTAACCTAGATATAAAGTATATTTGAAAAATATAATGATTGTCTAACAAATGGAAGCAAAAACTCAATTCGAGTACCCTTCATATTCAATGGTTTTAGTAACTTTCAAAACTCCCCAAAAATCACTAAAACAATTTCCATATATTTATAAGTCAAGTCATGTCATATAAATCCTTCTCTTTTGATAAAATATTATTTATCAATCCACTTTTGATAATTATATTTTTTAAAGTAAATATATTAGTGTTGACAGAAATATGTATTTTTTTTCACATTTTCTAAAAGCTTAGTCCTATCAACAACATATGATGTTATTGTAGTCGGGGTTCAGTATAATTTCAGCAAGTCGGACGCGTTCTGGTAGGATCTAAACATACCTTCCCCCCTCTCTAATGTTTGTGAAAGTGGGTACAAGCTAACATAACATTGTTCCTTTCTCTCTCTCACTCACTCAAACGCTATACAACAAGTAAGGTCTGGCTCACAATACCTCCCCCCCCCCCCCCCCCCCCCCC
>CABFVZ010002858.1:16932-51122 GCA_902151445.1 Timema monikensis | reverse complement strand
GGGGCATGATAAAATAGGTTCGAATCTCGGTCGGGTGTACTGAGGTAGATTTTTTCAAAATAGTTTTCTACTCTCCCTCCACGCAAATGCAGATACAATTTATATTACTATAGTCTTCCTCATCCCTAAAGCCATTGGCGTAATTAGTACATAAACATATAATCCGAACTCATAGTAAGACATGGTGCTAACAAAAGAAGGAGATGACTACTTTTCTCCGTCAGTGACTATACATCACGTCAAAGAGCATAGTATCAATAGCGGTTGAGAGCGAGAGTGATTTGTTCATCGCGGGCACAGCCCCCCTGGTGGTTAGGGGCTCAACTACACAATACAGGCACCGGAAAATGAGCAATTTATGAAGTAAAAGCCACTATACCTTTGGAACCAAATTGTATAAAGACGAACACACCATTATTGTTCGTTGTTACACGGTAGGTTGGGTACAGTAAGGGCAGAAAGTTACTTTCTCAGTGACAACGTCTCTCCTGCTACCTTTTATATTTTCTATCTTGCTACAGCATTCCTTTGTAACAGTCCTGGTAGGTTTTTTTTTGTTCATTCTATCGCTATCGTTCAAGATTATCCACACAGTTACACTAATTGGGTGGGTATGAGAAAGGTAGAATTTAAGAGGAAATTTACCCCATCTGAATCGAGTTAGACTGAGATAAACCATTTAGGGGGGCGGGGGGGGGGGACCCACAGACACACAGCCGGAATTCAAGCCATGTCCTCCTCGTCATCGGTAAACCAGACAAAATGGGCTTGACGTTTATTCCGTATGCCCATTGGTGTGGATATTATTCTAATAAAGTCGTATTATAATTATTAGATCTTAAATTCCAACCCGGCACTAAATTTTATATACGTCCAATTACTTCCTGTCCGGGATATTAAAATATTTACATTACTTGTGTAGGAATGAAAGCGATAGAATTGATAGAAAGTGCACTCGCATTTGCGTCGAAGGAATGTTGGAAGGTGGAGGAGGAAGAACTTTTGAAACAATTTATCTCAGTGAATTCAGAACTCTTACATGTCCGTTATCCAGATGAACCAGAAAATACATAGTTGGCACGTGACTACTGGTGTGGGTATTCACACCACTCACTCACTTTATTCCGTCGACTAAAGGTAACATTTTTTTTTAGTCCTACGTTCTACTTACTACCTTTTCGTGCTATACGCATACGTACTAGTCTAATTCAGCTAATGTGTTAGAGATGAGGAAGGTTAAATTCAGATGATATATACCCACATTTGGGTGAAGAAGAAACAATTTAGGAAAAACCACCCTCAGTACACCATAACAGGAAGGCGGGAGTGTAGGGGACGCGAGAAAAGCTAAATGTTTTTGAAGTTCTTATAGCAAAACATTTTATATACTGCTCCAATTGAAACACATTGTTTTATTTTTCTTCGCACGGTGAAACAGGTGTTGAATATCTGTTAAGGGTGTCCTAGAATTTAATGACAACTTTTCCTCTTCATTTAAAAAGTTTATCATCAAATGCCTCCATACTCATGACAATATATTCAACAACTGTTGATATCATCAAGGGAATAAAATTAAACTTTATGTTTCTATTGAAGCAATATTTAAAATGTTTTGCTATAAGAACTTCAAAAAACACTGACCTTTTCTCGCGTCCCCTACACTGCCGAAGGGAGCGAAAGTATTTTTACAGTTTTTATATAATTGCAATTTTTTGGCCTAAATAAATCAAATATTTATCCAGTAGTAACATAGAGTTTAGTTTTCTGCACATGCTGATATCAACAGATCTTGAATATCTGTCAAGGGTGTCCTGGAATTTTGTCAACACTTTTTCTCTTTATTTAAAAAGTCTTGACAAAATTCCAGGACACCCTTGAAAGATATTAAAGATCTGTTGATATTGGCATGTGCAGAAAACTAAACTCTATGTTGCTACTGGAGAAATATTTGAATTATTTTAGACAAAAAATTATAATGCTATAAAAATTAAAAGGTTACTCGCGCTCCCTTCTGCCGCACCTTAAGGTAATGTTAATGTTTTGGTATCACGCTGTATAGGCATGAGCAGTACTTTGCGCGCAGTAGGAACCTGGTCTAATGTTTCTTCTCAAATCTCTCTGAGTACTTTGGATAATTTTATCAAGGGGTTCCCCCTTAGAACCGACACGGCTTCACACTTTACTCGACTGCCGCAAACTCAGAAACTAAAAATAAAACACGCTTGCCACTTATCCATCACTACTGCTACTAAACTCGACATTAACCTTCAAACCTTTCTCCACCTCCTCTAGTTCATATTCTTGTCTTATATTTACTTTATTTTCTTATTCTTTTTTTTAAACTCTTATAAATTATTATTTTCTTTAAGTGCTTGAGTTCGAGATCACCTCTTCCCTTTTGATTTATGACTTACACTTAGAGCTTCAAGCGTTAGGATATATAAACCATTTGGTGATTAACCATTGCGCCCGGAATGTTGGTTGCAAGAGTTAAGGTGGGATGGCAGAAATTAGAAGTGTACCTCAATTATCTTACGAATATCTGACAACTAGAACTAGCTACTAGATCTACTTTCACGTATTCATACATTAAGTCATTTGATCCACAGCTGTCACTTTTGATAGATATTATATACATATATTAGCACCAATGCTTAAGTTATGGCATTATAAACTCGAAGGTTCATTGCAGCCCTTACAAAAGTACCCCACCCCCTACCTTGAGCTATTTTATCCAGTCCACTTCATCACACCATATCTCTTTCATGTCCTATCTAATGTTATTCTCCTATCAGCGTCTAGGTCTTCCCAATGGTCCCTTCCCATTGGATTTGCCAGTAAATATACTGAACAAGGTTCTACATTCTCCCATTCCCGTGTGAGATTTGACTTTCCTAACAATGTCTTGTGATGAGTACAGGGTATGTAACTCATCATTATATGACCTTCTCTACTCCTCATTATCCTCATCCCTTTTTGGAAGAAATATCTTCTTAAGCACTTTGTTTTCGAACATCCTAAATTTGCTTTCGTCATGGGAGGTAATAGGCCACGTTTCACCCCAAAGAGAACGACTGTTAAGTTATTGTTTTGTAAGGACCTATTCTGAGTTTAACATTCCTTGAAAGCAGTTGAGATGTCAACCATTTACTGACAGAGTAATGGTATGAATTTCCTGACTGTATTTTTTTTCCTAATTCTCACTCTAATATAGCTATTGCTAGTAAAAATTGTACCTACATATTTTTAAACTCACTAACCATGTCAAATAATATGTTGAGAATAACACTAATATAGTTAAAACTTAAATATTATCAATGTGTTTGTATTTTTTTAAAGGTGTTCCAAATATCCATTCGTAAAATAAACAAGATTTTCTGTCTGCATTTACATATTTATAAAATGACTTAATTTTTTTTCTAAAATAATAAATGTATTAAAAATTAATAAGAATTTTCCAACCCCTTTGGCCATCACCAATATTAAAAGTTATAAGCACCGAATTAAATATCTAAAAGAATAGCCTTTTGTTTATTAGTAATCAAACTTTCGTATAGCTTGCGTGATGTATACATTAGATGTTTAATGAAAGCTTGAGGCGTGAAGAAGAAATATGAGGGATTTTCTTTAGTGAAAATGATAATATTTCTTTGTCTTCTTGATTAGCTCATTTTTATGTAAGCTCTGACTGTACATAGTCATAAACTATGAACCGTAATATTGAGAGCTACTTTGCCTGAAAAAATATATATACCCTACGTTAGGAGCTATTTGTTTGAATTGCAAATGAAGCATTTTTAAGTATACAACAGATAATAATATCACACGCGTTAAGGAAAAAAGGGTGAGGCGATGACAAAGATTTAGGTGAAGGTTAAAGGTGAAAATGTACCTAAATATTTCTCATATTTATCACATTGTTAGCACTCTCGCCTGACATGTACTTAAAAAAAAGCGTAGAGAAAGAAAGAGGGAGAGAAAAAAAAAGAAGAGAAAATGATCTATCGATCTTAACGCTTTACCACCACGTACCGTCATATATCATAAGCGACTAAATACATCGATAGCTTCACTATAAACAAGCCTGCCATCTCGTGACAATAATGGCTACTAAAACCTAAAATTATTTGGTGAACATTTTAAACAAAATCTTGTTCTTGGTTACAGAATGGGAAGTGAGGTGGTAAATCACGCCTTAACTGATATGTTATTAGTGCTTTAGAAAAGATTATCTAGCTAAAAATGCATTTTGCATACTAATGTACGGTCGTATATTGTAGTTTTTAGTGTGTCTGATAAAAAAAAATCATCGTTTTCTGGATAAACCTATTAAATATACAATATTAACAGATGATTTTAAAACAATAAAAATTGTAGTTTAAATTGTTACTAACTTTTCATAAGGTTATTGGATGGAAATTTAAAGTAATATGGACGGGAACGAGAGATAAATTCCGTATTTTTGCGGTTTCTATACCAAAAAACATTTTTGGACAAAATTAATAAAATATCTCATGAATAACTACGTTTAATTTAATTTTTTACATATAGTAGACTCAAAAGTTTTTGAGAATGTTTGTCATGAACATAGTTATATTTGAAAAAAACTGTTTAAATTATTAGAAAACGTCCTGATTTCATTAGATTAGGCAATGCGTACGAAAGGTATTATAACATTTTGAGGTTAAAATGTGCAGAAAATTTAAGTTAATGTAGTTACTGAAGCTTTTTTTTTATTTGGTTGAAACTCACGTTTGTTCCCGTCCCACCCACGCATCTTGGATATCTATCAAGGGTGTCCTGGAATTTAATGACAACTTTTCTCTTCATTTAAAATGTTTCTCTCATCGAATACTGCTATGCTCAAGACAGATATTCAACAAATGTTGATACCACCATGTGAGAGGTGACCTGGTGGTCTAGGGGTAAGGTGTCAGACTTCTGTGCTGGGTGTCCGAGGTTCAATCCTCGGTCCCGGGACAGATTTATCTGATTACCAAACCCTTCCTTCACCTCTGACAATACATGTATTAATCACAACTTGTGTATGTGAGGAATGCCAGGCCTCCACCGTGGTTCGGATTCCACGTTAAACTGTAGGTCCTTCATTTCATCTCACAATCACCCTACCATTACACATTAGCGTAAGTGCGTACAATCCGAACGGGTAGTAAGACGTGGTGATAATAATAATAATCGGCATGTGAAGAAAATTAAACTATGTTTTTACTTGAGCAATATTTTATTTATTTTGTGCAAAAAAAGGTTTTGTTATAAAAAACTGCTAAAACACTGGCTGTAGCTCGCGTTCCCTACAACCCCATCTTAAGCCAGGTGAAATAAATCGCGTATGGTGCGTAGCATCGAATCTCTTTCTCTTTTATATTAAAATAGAGACGTTTACCAAATATAGTATGATTTGTGAAACGCAATGATATACATTGTTACAGAAACACTCCAAAGACATACATTAAATAATATACACTGATTCAGAAACATTGAGGAAAGAGGAAGGTCTTTGTCCACCAAAGAGTATAATGATACATTTCACATTTCAAAGAAACCTCAATTTTATATATATATATATATATATATATATATATATCTGCGTATGATTGAGAGATCAATGTTCGAATCCCTGCCGGGTGTAATGAGAGTGTTTTATTTATTTTTTATTTAAAATATTTAACGTGCACTTTCTGTGTTGACTGATTATATCAGCACACGAGAATAGTTCAGAAACTATCAGTTTTATAAAAATATATTTTGGATGAAATATATATTTTTTTATAACTTTAAAGTTATAAGTTATTTCGTAGTAATAATTTCAATAAAAAAGGAAGATACGTTAAAATAAAATGTACTAATGTCGATTAAGTTATCATCAGTGTCATTATCTTAGGCATCAAGAAAATTGTGTTACACAGAAAGATCAACAACTAATCCATAATTTTTTAGCACCGCGTCTTACTACCCGTTCAGGCTATACGCATATGTACTAATTACACTAGTGTGTTAGGTATGAGAAAGGCTGAAATTATAAAAAGTCTACTTGCATTTTCATGGACGGAGATAGGAAAACCATTTAGAAAAATTACTGAAATTATAAAAAGTCTACTTGCATTTTCATGGACGGAGATAGGAAAACCATTTAGAAAAATTATACTATCAGAAAACGCTACCAGGATTCGAACCTTGATATCCTCATCATCAGCAGTCTAGACCATTGCGAGGGTGAACCATCAACAACAGAAACAGATGGTGTGAATATTTTATTCTTATACTGAAGAAGGGGGGAGGGGGGCATATAATTATAGTCTCAAAATATTTTTTTTTCTACAAGCATAAATGTCAACTTGAGCACCTAATTTTTGCCTTTTTGTATCCTCTTTTAAATTATTAAATAGTAAATGTTATTATTTAAGAATTCTGTAAAAAAATTATTAATTATTAATTATTTTAGTATCAATATCACCAACATATAATCAATTAGTCTTTTATATTTCTTGAATGACTAAAGTTATCTTATTATTATTTCTGGATACAATTTTTAACTACACAGCTTTAGGCATAATTTAAACTAATAAGCAATAGAGAACAAAAATAAGTTATCATATGACTAGAAACATTTAAATAAGGAGTCAAAAATATTTATAAAAAAAGTTTAGTCTTAAAATAGACCTAATTTAAACCAATATACTTTAAAGAACAAAAATAAGTTATCTTATGACTAAAAAAATTTAAATAAAGAGTCGAAAATATTTATTAAAAAAATGTTGCATCTTAAAATAAGCATAATTTAAACCAATAAGCTAAAAAGAACAAAAATAAGTTATATGGTGACTGGAAATAATTAAATAAAGAGTCGAAAATATTTATAAAGGAAGTGTTGCTCTTTAAAATATGAAAAACCTATTACTTTAGGTGCTTTCTTAAAATTTATTTTCATTTATAACTATCTGTAATTCAACATTCATTTTACTTTCTGTCCCATTTAATAAATATTTTACCCCTCTTTATTTTCTTACATAAATGTTCTTTTTTAAGAAGCTGTTTAATTTTCCGTAACAGAAGATTTGTTACAGATGTGTTAACATTTTTAGTAAATGGCCATCTTCATTCATTCTAACTCGAAAATATTTCCTCCCCTCAACTTTTATTACTTCTTTTTACTTTCTTTGTGTTATTTCCCCGTCTTTTTTATTTGTAGATGCAAATTAAATTATCTTCTTCACTAACCTCTTCACAATGTGAACCTGAACACTATAAGAAAAGTTAAAAAATTGAGAAAAAAAAGAGATGTAAGATAAAGATTAGGAATATAAATAGGAAAAAAAGGGTGGAGATTACGGCTTCGTTCACATGTAGGCTATGACCGCCTGGTTAAAAAGCGTAATGTTCTGTGCATACCCAATAGTTTTAGGTACAATTTTTATATTTTTTATTTTAGCACCGCGCCTTACCTGTTCAATTTGTACGAATATTTACTAATTCCGCTAATGGTTCTAGGGATTAAGAAGGTTACATTTATATAAAGTGTATCCACATTTGCGTGGAGAGAGAGAGTTGAAAACCATTTTGGAAAATCTCCCCAGTAGTTCTACACCCAACTTAGATTCGATCCTCGATCTCTTCTCTAACAGGTGGTTTAGTCTACTGTGAGAGTAACACCTTAGATCATGTGGCCATCGAAGTGGGTGGCACCATTTTACGTAGTAGTAACCACATAAGTGGGCATGCGGTATAAACTCCAAGGTCATATATTCGGTTTTATTGTTAGGAGAGAGAGATTGCAGTTCAAACGATGGTTGGGTGTGCTTGGAGTGTTATTTAATTAAATGGTCTCCTACTATCCTTCCAGAGAAATGTGGATACATCTTCTCTAAATTTGGTCTTCTTTTGCACCTCGTTTTACTAGCTATCTGGAATATTCACATCAATGGCATAAGATATGAGTAAGGTAGAATTTAAAGTAAGTGTAGCCCTATTTGCGTGATCGAATTGTAACAATCCGCATAGGAAAAAATGTCTCAATAGACTCCACCGAAATTTGAACCCTGGCCTCACTAATAATAGTAATCTAGTTAATTGTGAGGATGACGACTTGGACTAACGCTTTGTCTCTAAGATGATTAGTTGAGTCTACCTCATTTCTAAGGGACTCTGGTTCAAATCCGATTGACTCCGACGAACAACCTTATTAAATGTCTACGGACTGATATTGATATCCATTTAGTAGCTATCTAAATTGTAGGATTAGGTGTACAGTGCTGTTTATTTTTATAGTAGGTTTGTAAGTCGTTTGGTGATATTGTTTATATTTGTTTAACATATTTCAATCCACACACATGTTCTGATGATACTCCTTTGATAAAATATATTTGCGGGGACATTAAACGACATTAGCTATAATATCCTTAGTAGTTTTTTTTTAAATGGATGTCCAGCATAGAGTTTACTAACAAATTAACTTCAAGTAGGATTTAGGAAGATAAATTAGAGGAAATGCACTCTAATTAACGTGAAGGAAACCTACTTTGGTGGCCGCATGGTCTAATACATTATTCTCGCAATAGATTAAACTGCCGATGACGGGTAAATCGTGGTTTGAGCCCGATCAGATGTACTGAGGGTGGTTTTCCTTTCATGGTTTCCCCAATATGCAAATGTGGTTACACTTCATCTAAATTAAACCTTCCTCATCCATAACTCATTATTACATAAGCGCATAACCCGGATGGGTAATAAGACGCGGTGCTAAAAAATATAAGTGAAGGAAGATTAATAGCCTGTATGGCAATTTCATAGATAAATTATTATTATTATTATTAGCACCGCGTCTTACTACCCGTTCGGGTTATACGCACTTACGCTAATGTGTAATGGTAGGGTGATTGTGAGATGAAATGGAGGACCTACAGTTTAACGTGGAATCCGAACCACGGTGGAGACCTGGCATTCCCCACATTCACAAGATATCTTGTCAGAGGTGAAGGAAGGGTTTGGAAATCAGATAAATCTGTGCCGGGACCGAGGATTGAACCCCGGCCGCCAGCATAGAAGTCTGACACCTTACCCCTAGACCGCCAGGTCACCCTTCATAGATAAAGAAACATCTTCATTGCACCCATCTTAGTATTGAACCTCTAGTTCTTCGTCCACCGTTAGCCCATTTTAAATTTGAATCATACGCCTTAGCCATCTTGGACACCGCCGTGACTCTCCTTAATAATGAATAGCAGGTTCATGCCGAGCGATAAATACGATTTTCTATTCAAAACATTCATTGAACTCGAAAATAAAGACACCATCCTCATATTGCATCGTCTCACGGATATTCAGGGGGACCTACCTTGATGGTCGAATGGTCTAGGGCGTCACTCTCACTGCTCATGATGGCGAGATCGAGGTTCGAATTCCTGTCGGGTGTAAGTGTTTTATTTATTTTTTATTTGAAGTATTTAACGTGCACTTTCTGATCCGACTGATTATATCAGCACACGAGAATTTCTACGAGTAAGAACAAAGGACCTATACAATTTGCCGGGAAAGGTATTTCTTGTGCTACAATCAACATGGGACCGACGGCTTTACTTACCCTCCAAAAGAAGTTGTGCTACGGATTTTTATCGTGGAAAAAAAAATCCATTGACCTTGGCTGGATTTGAACCCACCAACATCGGGTCCGAGGCAAGCGCTTTACCTCAAGACCACTGAAGTCAACAACTATTTTAATAAAACGGTTTTCCACTCACTCCACGCAATTGTTGGTAAATATTTTCTAAATTCAACCTTCCGCGTATTTAACACACTATCGTAATTAGTAGGTTTGCGTATAATCCGAACGGTTAGTAAGATGCAGAGAGACAAAAAAATAAATAAAATATACTTCCCCGGAGAAACCTGGGCTTTTGATCCTCAGATGTAGACACAGCCTTAAAATGAGTATAAGCCCATCTCATTATGACGTCATAAACAAGATCAATCTTGTATTATTGCGTTAAATACAATAAAAAAAGGAACAAAAATTTAAAAGGCACGCGATTATTATAGGGGTTCATTATACAACATTTTTTTATATGCTTCTTTATTTTTTTGTTTCACAGTAAAAAAAACTTTACAACAATTTCGTGAATAAAAAAACTAAACTAGAAAAACACATAAAATACATTTTAAGGTCTTCGTGTGTATATATATTTCTAGCATTTGTTCAAAGCATCGCGTGTTCAAAATAATGATCGCTAACGAGACAATTTTCAAAAATGTAGGTAAACATTATTTTAACTAGAAGGTTGAATAGCAGATGGTGGGATAATTTCCTTGTTTTTAAAAAGATTCGATTAACTAAATAAAAAGAGTTAAAAAAAAGAAGGAATTGAATGCATTTATTAGTAGTTAGATGCTTATATTTTTATAAAATAAATTAATGTTTATTTAATAATGGCATATTGTAGTAGACTTAGTTGGTAGGTGCCAGACATATAAGTTTAGATACTAAGGTGGAGTTTAAAAGAGGTTATCTAGGTGAGTTGTAATTAACGGTAAGCCTACAATTATTATTTTGAAATGTTATTACAAAATTTATGAAAATACTTAAACACTTAAAGAAATAAAGTATAAATGTGTAAATAGTTATTATATTTTGTTATGGTTTGACAGCTTCCTGCGGATTGAACAATAGGTATATTATGTGATGATTAGGCCCTATATAAATCATATATATATATATATATATATCTATACAATTATATACATATATTAACAAATTTTATATTAGCTATGAAATAAAGACTACTAAAAAAGAGCATTTCGGAAAAAAAAAGTTTAGCACCACGTCTTACTATCCGTTTGAGCTATACACTTATATACGAATTACACTAATGATTTTAGAGACTAGAAAGGTTATATTTATAGGAAATTTAACCACATTTGCGTAGAGGTAGGGTGGAAAATCATTCAGGAAAAAAACCTCAGTACACCCAATCGGGATTTGAACCTCGATCCCCTGGACGTAGGCAATTTAGTCTATTGCGAGAGTGACGCTCTAGAACAAACGGCCATCGAAGTAGGTTTAAAGTTATTGTGGTCGAGCTATAGTCGAACTGATGCTGAGGAGGCCGATTATCAGGTAAGAATCTACCCTTAAGAGCTTCACTGGACCCAGGCATTGCCATGCGCTCAGCGGGAAGCACTTTTCTGGTTATCTTGTTAAATAGCATACACAGATCGGTGCCAATGGTTGCACCAACGCGTTGTTAAATGTAACGGGCTGCTAACATAGATAGCCGTGACCTAAACAAGGTTTATAATTGCCCGTCTCACCCCGCGAATAACCCCTAACATAACTTAAGGTGGGAATACAGCGTGAACCAGACGTCCCATCATGGTACAATTATTTTTGTGTCCTACTTATAAAAACAGTGAAATCATTTTACTAGGTATGTCTTAATAAATACAACAACATTTAAAACAATTCTTACCTACTCAATGGCATAGGAATTAAAAAGTTCATTGCCGCACTTACAAAAGTACTCCAACCATCCTTATCTTGAGTTAGTTCTATCCAGTCCACCACGTTACATCCAAACTCTTTCAACACGATTCTATTGTTATCCTCCCATCTGAATCTAATTATTCCCAGTGGTCTTACCATTGGGGTAATCAGTCAGTACCCTGAACACTTCTATAGTTTTCCATTCATGCTGCATATCCTGCCTGCCCACTGTAATTTGCGACATCTGATTATCCTAACAATGTTTTGTGATTAGTACAGGGAATTTATTTATTTCCTATACATAATCTTTAACTATAAGATTAACTACTATATTTAGAGTCCTATTTTATTTTATAATATAATTTTCCTGTATCTATTGTTATTAGATTCTATTTATTGTTAGTTCTACATAGGAGTGAGGCTCCTTAATACTAATTACTATATACTAATGTAACTAACTTAAATTTGAATAAAACGAATGCAGTTTTATGCATATACATGTGGGTATGTCACACGTTATCTAGTTTGACATACGAGGGTGGTCTTTATTGATTGCTATCGGCTGAAATGGTCGACTACTAGGCAGCTAGGCTTCAAACCAATTATTGAAACCCTGGTAGTTCACCGGTGTCAACCTCGGATTACACTTGTACAGAATATGTAGCTCATCATTATGTAACCTGTGTAATTACAACAACAAAAAGTTATCTTGTGAATGTGTGGAATGCCAGGCCTCCACCGTGGTTCTGATTCCACGTTAAACTGTAGGTCCTTCAGTTCATCCCACAATCACCCTACCATTACACATTAGCGCAAGTGCGTATAACCCGGACGGGTAGTAAGACGCGGTGCTAATAATAATAATAATAATAATAATAATAATAATAATAATAACAACAACAACAAAAAGTTGATTAAAAATGAAAAACGTTTATACTGATACCCACTTCGGTGGTCATCTGGTCTAACTAAGACATCAAACCCGCACTAAGCTTGACTGCCGATGACGGAGAAATCGTGGTTAAAACCTGATCGTGTGTATTGAAGATGATTTTACCTAATTGTTTCCCCACTACCTTTCCATGCAAATGTGGGTACAATTTCTATAAATTCTACCTTTCTCATTCCTAAAACATTAGAGTAGTTAGTATATTTGCGTATTTCCCGAACGGGTAATCAGATTTAGCACTAAAAATTTAATAATATTTAACTATCTTAATTTCACTGTGATCAAATGAAAAATGCAGAAAACCATACTCCGGTAATTTGTCTAATTCAAGCTTAATATTATGTCTAATTTCCCGGTCAATTGTCTAAAGGATGGGCGCTTAACTTCAATATACATTGTAGTATTCTATATATCAATTAAAATATATGAACAGCTTCCTAGTAAGGTTTATTTTGGATCAAAAGTTTGTCAATCAAACTAGATCAAATGGTTTCCAAATAAAAAATAAGATATTTAATATAGTTCTAGATTTGCTTTCTGAACACCATTAAAACAAGATCACCAATATTATTGAGAGGCATAAGTATGGAATAAAAGTAATTTAATCTTAGTGAGATAATGATTTCTTAATTTTATATTTTATTCATACCATGCTACAACCGATGCGTGTAACTGGTAGAATACAATTTTCATATATCTTCAATCGTTGTTAAAAGATTCAGATTTTGGAGGATGAAGATATATATATGTATATGTATATTATTCCAGCTTCATTAATGAGTAATTATAGAATGTGTATCCTCGATAAGCTAATATACACAACTTGTTTTGATTGGTATTGTGTTATTGGGGGGAAAAAATATATAAAATAAGTTATGTAATCTTGATAAGAGAATTTAAACAACTTGTTTCATTTTTTTTTTGTGTTAATGATTTGAAAAAAAATACATACTTTTTATGATGTGTAATGTATCCCCAAATAGAGAAAAAACACAACTTGATCTGATCGTTGACCGAAATAAAATACCTTAAATGGGATGAAGGAATTTTTTCTATATTCAATAAACATCACGAGTACGGTACAATTTTGAAAAAAAAAAAGTCTTATAGGACAGCTAGAAAATCTAGTAGATCGTCTTCCATGTGCTCATACGTCAAGTCATGTGAACTTCTGCAGTCAATTTTGATCAATATCTATAAAATAACACTAGTAATATAATAACAGACCAGATCCAACTCTGGCCAGATGTAGGGTTTACGTTGCACTAATATATTATGGTATGAGCTAGAACAAATTGTTGCTTTCATCGAGCTGTCTCAGTTTCACTTATAACTCTGATGATAATGGAAGTGGCAGAGGTATAAACGATAATAGTAATAACATTCAATATACAGCCTGTCTTTGTGAATAATGGAGTGAAGGTCTTGTAGGATCAGTTTAGTACTAATAATAACATTCAATATACAGCCAGTATCTGTAAATAATGGAGTGAGGGTCTTGTAGGATCAGTTAGTACTAGTAATAACATTCAATGTACAGCCCGTCTTTGTGAATAATGGAGTGAAGGTCTTGTAAGATCAGTTAGTACTAATAATAACATTCAATATACAGCCAGTCTTTGTGAATAATGGAGTGAAGGTCTTGTAGGATCAGTTAGTACTAATAATAACATTCAATATACAGCCTCCAACCAGCCTTCGTACTGACTAATATAAATACATACATTTATACAATTTATTAAAATATAATAATTTTGGCCACAAAAAATAGTGTGTATTTTCCGTAAAAATATTAGGAATGTATCTCAATTTGTCTCAATTTGTAAAATAATTGACTTTACCTTTTCACAGACCGTCCGTTATTTGCTAAACGAGACGTTACAATACCCCCTGTTGGTGCAACCATTGATAAGCTGTGAGTGAAGTGTGTGTTTGTGTATGTGTGTGTACACAGACGGATTTTGACGTGCCCCTTTCTAACAATATCATAATAAAGATATGAGGTAAGACATTCATCTCAGAGGAACCCCCTCTTGGATCCCACAAACTAACAGGGGGTAACCCCATCAAAACTCTACGAGTAACTTCTAATCTTAATTGTGACGATTTTCACAGCCAACTTAGACTGCCCCATGCGGAGACCAAAAAACTTGAAACGCTTCTCTCTTCTTTTTTAAAATTTTTTTTTTCTAAACCTTTTCTTTCCTCTTTGAAATAAAAACACTACGATTTGTACAGATTCTATCGTCAGGTCACATCTTATCTCTATAAATGCTTATATATATTGCCATATTAAAAATAAAAAATAAAGCTATGTATATTGTAATCCTTTTTATCTCTCTCCTCCCCCCCTACTTTTTTTTTATGAATTATGTGTTTTGGATTTGTACTTTGGACATCATGTTGTGCTTGACAAGCTTGAATATTTGAATTCCTGTCCACGTCTTGCACCGTGGATTGAGTTGTGCCACATGAGAGGAGTATGCTGATGAGATAGGGACATCCACCCCAACCATTTTGTCCCCACGGTGAAGGGACACAACAGTCATTGTCCTCACAGATATGATATATATATCTCTTAAGGTTTGATATAATGTGTGTCCCCCCCTCTCTCTCTCTCTCTATTTGTATTGTGCCATTATACTGGATAACACCGAGGGGGAAGTTATAATGTCGGAAAGTTATTTAATATAATGGGTAGTAAAGTTCTTGTCTTGATATGGTCGAGGAAAGAAATTCATTCGATTCTTTTCCTCTTTTGAGTTCAATGCTATAATTATAATAGCTTAAGGTGGGAGTGTAGGGAACGCTAGAAAAAGACAGTGTTTTTTGCAGTTTTTTTTATAGCGAAACTTATTTTTGACCAAAATAAATAAAGTATGGCTCCAGTATAAAAATAAATTTTAATTTTCTTCACATGGTGATGTCAACAGCTGTTGAATATCTGTCACGAGCATAGCAGAATTAGATAAGAAACTTTTTAAATGAAGATAAAAAGTTGTATTTAAATTCCAGCACACCTTTATATATATTCAACAAGACTGTTGATATCGCCATGTAGAGAAAATTAAATTCTATGTTTCTAATGGAGAATGATTTGATTTTATTTGACCAAAAATTTGTTTTAATATAAAAACTGCAAAAATACTGCCTTAAGCTCACCTTACCTTCCACAACACCTTAATTGTCTCACAAATGTATCTATTGACAGTGTAGTATTATATTTGCAACAGCCTGACATTATTCATTCTAATTTTTATAGGAAGGGCTTTTTAGAAAATAGAAACATAGTTTTTAGCAGCCAAAATTAATAACATTTTACTATATAGTTAGTGATATTTTATAGATATTGGTGACCTGGCGGTCTAGGGGTAAGGTGTCAGACTTCTGTGCTGGCGACCGGGGTTCAATCCTCGGTCCCAGCACAGATTTATCTGATTACCAAACCCTTCCTTCACCTCTGACAAGACATCTTGTGAATGTGGGGAATGCCAGGCCTCCACCGTGGTTCGGATTCCACGTTAAACTGTAGGTCCTTCATTTCATCTCACAATCACCCTACCATTACACATTAGCGTAAGTGCGTATAACCCGAACGGGTAGTAAGACGCGGTGCTAATAATAATAATAATAATTTATAGGTATTGATTACATAGTGTATAAAAAACGACAGCTTCAGATCTAGTGACTTAACGTATACAAACTTGAATATAGCTCTATTAACTTTTCTAGTTGTCAGATAAGCTTCTGCCTATTCAAATGGGACTGTACCCACAGAGCGTTTTGATTACAGAAAGAATGCTCTCAACCCTTTTTAGGTATTTTATTCCTGTCAGTGGGCAGATCAAGTTGTGTATACAGTCGAACTTGGTTATAACGGCCTCGGATATTTCGTAAATTCGGGCGTAGCGTCATTTTTTCAGCAGTCCAGTCAGACTGTTATCTATTAACGTCATAAAAATCTCAATTTTAGCGTCACTACCACTAGGTTGTAGTGTCAAAAACCTTTTGGATATTTTCCTTTAAATTGTATTTAAATGTACGTATATATATAAAAAAAAATATACATGAAAAAATTATCCAATTCCCACAGAGGTATATTTTATAGCAAGCTAGGAATGTACTGGTCTAGTAATAGACTGAATGGAAAAACTAAGCTAGGGAGAGGGTTGCGGGAATCTTGGGCGTTTCAAGGTAAAAATGGAGAGAAGACTAACCCTCTTTCATTGTCACTAAGCTGACTGGAACTGTTTCATGTGCGCGTCCAAGCTCAAAGCCAAGGTGGTTTTTTTCGTGTTTTATAAGTTCAACGTTAGTTTTGGTATTCATTGTGTAGTCATTTGGTAGTAATTATACGTAGGCCTACATTTTTTTATAACGATCACAAGTTTTAGTACAAAAAGAAAATGTATGTCTATGAAATCTTTGAAATGTCCTTCCTTAGAAGCTATTAAAATTGTTTTGCCGTTGGTACTTCTTTTATAACGTCATTCTGACGTAACGTCAACATTTGTTTGGCCCCTTCGATGAGGCTTTAATCAAGTTTGACTGTATGCTCTCATGTGGGATACAAAGTACACAAACTAATTATTATTTTTATTTTTTTTCCAGACCATGAACACAACCAAAATTTTACTATGGAATTATTTGTATACATTCTCTTACTCGGATTACACAACCTATATCTATATATTTTTTCAAACCATGAACACAAACAGAATTAAACCATGTAATAAATGTATCTATATTTTCTTATCAGTTTTAAAAACCCTAATATATACGGTATATTCCTTAATCCTCCCTCCCGGCACAGATTTATCTGATTACCAAACCCTTCCTTCACCTCTGACAAGACGTGTATTAATCACAACTTGTGAATGTGGGGAATGCCAGGCCACCACCGTGGTTCGGATTCCACGTTAAACTGTAGGTCCTCCGTTTCAACTCACAATCACCCTACCATTACACATTAGCATAAGTGCGTATAACCCGAACGGGTAGTAAGACGCGGTGCTAATAATAATAATAATAATAATAATAATAATAAAATCGTTTAAAAAAAATCTAAATTAAATCAGAAAACAAATTGTGTTTATTCTGTTATTGAAGACACACATTCATCTACACATGTTCATTTGATGAATCTTAACAAATAAAATATAGGTCTATATCTTCATTCACTAAAAGCTGGATCTTATAACTATTGAGCTGACTGCCTGGTGGTTGGTTCTTTAGATGCTGATATACCCCGTTCTTTTTTTATACATCTAGAATACACTTTTCGATACATTATTATATATCATGGTCTATTATACATTATAATAAGTAACAAACTAGCTGTTCCCCCCCTCACTAAGCACACACATATTCTGTCAGTCCTCTTTTATTTGAACCTCTCTCTTTCAGTTTAAGGGGGAACCCCCGTGGTTTCCAACCAGTTCTTCAACAACGCCCGGCTGATCAGTCCACCGACACTTCACTCTTGTACCGCTTTCTTGGACATGCTGGCTGCTGCTTTTGCTTACCTGCTTACTTCGTTCGCTTCTCTCTACTGCCTCTACACATTAGACACGCTAGCTGCTGCTTTGCTTACCTGCTTACTTCTTCCTCTTCTCTCTACTGCTCCTGGCCATACTAGACCTGCCGGTTGCTGATCTACTTACCTACTTAGTTCATTATTTTGACGCTGACATTAATATTTAGTTTATAAAGTCTATCGTACTACGCCTGAGGACAGAGCTATGTTAGTTAAGAGTTTATGTTAGTTGAATTCTCATTTTAGCAGAAACATCTATGATATACCTTTGGTGAGAGTGGTAGTGAGAGTGAGGGTGTTTTGGAGCTCACTACAAATAAAGTATCATACGTTAATAGATCTGTGGGCACTTGGACAAATACGTCAGTCTCGTCTTGTCTGGATCATCGGTGACGGAAGGTTGGGGCTCGAATCTTGGAGGGGTATACTGAGAGGTTTTTCCTATAATAATTATAGATTACCACTTTGCCTCCACGCAATTGCGGGTACAATTTCTCAAAGATCAACCTTCTTGAACATTAGAGTAACTAGTGGGCCTACATATGCGTGTATCTCTATCGGATAGTGAGACGCAGTGGTAAAAAATTGTTAAAAAACACAAAAATTCTTCAAATGTGAAATGTAATTTGTTAATCTCAAATGTTACTGTGAATTGTTTTATACCTGAAATATTATGTATTGTTTTAAATGTCTTGTTTTTTTTTAATTTCTCTTTGAAAGCAATCTAGATTACATGCTTTTAGATGTCGCTTCCATCACTTGGTTATTCTATTGACAGGGAGTGATTTACTCATGTCAGTAAAAAAAAATCCAGTCATTTCATGATCATCGATAAAGACGTCGTAATCAATTTGAACAAGTGGCTGTGTTCTGACATAGACATGATTTTTAAGCAAATGAAAAATTGGACACGTCAACTGGGAGACAACTCTTTAAAATTAATGAAGCTATTTCTTGAGCTTCTTTATGTCCGAACTTTATAATTACTGGTTTTATGAAAAATATGTTTACAAAATCAACTAGCCTATAAATGAAACCTGCTTTGGTGGCCACATGGTCTAAGTCGTCACTCTCGTGTTAGACTAAACTGCTGATGACGAAAAGATCGGTGTTCGAATCCCGGCTGGGTGTGTTGAGGGTGGTTTTCCCCAAAATCGTTTTCCATTCTCACTCCACGCAAATGCAGGTACACTTCCTTTACATTCAACATTCCCCATCCCTTGTTCATTAGTGTAATTAGTACATATGCATTTAACCTGAATGGGTAGTAAGACGGCTGTTCTAAAAAAAACTATAAATAAGGTTTTTTATCAGCAAAGAATTTTCGAATAAATTTAGTGAAAAATAGTAGGCCTACACACACATGTGATTTAAACTCAGGGTCCTTTGGTTTTGTACGTCACTGCACTAAATTAATAAGTCTTATGTTCAAATCCTATATGTTTGCTTACGTGTCATTTTTAACACATAACATTATTATTTGTGAAATGCATTGGTCCTAACATTTTTATTGCATTGCATTGAATCTTAAATTTGGGAAATTAAATATTGATTAAAAAAATAGATTCTTTAACGTTAAAGCTTAAAAATTAGTTAAGAATTATAGCAAAGGTTTTAACTTAAGTTAAATTGTGTTGAATGGATTAACCCCCCTGAAAATATACGTTCCTTTGAGCAGCCATTCAAAAGTGTAGTTTTTATTTAAAAAAATCTTTTTAATTGCATAAATATACATTAAGTAATTGTTGGCTTCTGTGTTATTCATTAACACATCCTCAACCCAATAAATGGTTTTCCATGAAGAATACATCATTTCAATTCCATGAAGACCATGCTTTTTTACAACTATATTTAAATCAATACAATGTCCATTAATAAGAACTAAATCTTTAATTACTATTTATGAAAATTGTTCAAAAATGACTTTTCATGAAACCAAGTTTCTTAAAACTCATATCCTGGAATCGGCGAAAATAGATTTTTATTTTTACTTATAAAACCAACAGAGAAAATTTCTTATCCATTAAACCTAAAATAATATATGAATAATGTTGGTATCACTGTAGTCAACATTTAGTTGAAGTAGGATAACATCATTATCACATGTGTTTATAAATATTCTCATGTAAGTCTACATCTAATAAACATTTAAAAAAAATATTAAAAGAACATATCTGACAGTCGTAATTTATTACAAGAATGGTTAACTATTTAACTCCCCCTCCTCTCTTTCCCCATCCTTAACCCTCCCCATCACACACATCTTCTATTATTCTTCGTTATCTGGTTTCTTCCATCTATTCCCTCCCTCTTCCCCTAACTATCCATCCTAAAGTCACGGTTCTCGTAGCATTCCACAACCGCCCGTCACTTTAAATAAAGATTCTAACACCAGGAGGCGACACACTCCCAGCAGGAACAAAATAGAAAGAGAGAGAGAGAAAAGAAAATAGAAATAAAGAAAGCCTATGTCGATTTTTTTTTTTTTTTAATATTCTACTTGTCACTTCTGTTGCTCCTGCAGTTATTTTATCACGAAATATTTTTACTATGTTCAGAAGTCCAAGTAATAGGAGTAGCATTTTAGTTTTGTTCTAGAATGTTTTTTTTTTATTCCACAAATTTAAGAACACGATTAAAAGTTTAAATACAACCTAATTGTTTTAATGATCGGGAACTTTTACGTTTTATTTATTATGGTTACCACAATAAGTACTAGATTTACGGGGTTAATTCGTTATTAAGTTTTCCGTGTAAGTCAAAAACCGCGTAATACGTGTGGTGCTTGAATACGTTATAATGCGCCTTTTATTATCACTGTGAATAGTATTCACTTCCCTTTTAAGTTTCTCAGACATTTTTATGGCTACACTTTGTTTACAATGAATACTAAGTATGTTTAGTAATAAGGTACAGCTTGAACCTAAGGTATAAACAAATAAAATGGCGATAGCACTATCAGCTGGGCATCAGATCACAAGGAACGCCATATATTATATTTAGATTGGCGGTAGATAGATGTCGTTGATAGTTGAAAGTCAAGGTACCACAACCATGTATGTACGAATCTGTACAATTTAAGAAAGTTCATCATAGCAGGCCCAACTCATCTCCCGGTTCGCGCGAGGCATGGGAGTAAAAGGGAAAAGAAAACACATAATATGCCAGAAATGTGTGCAGTGCATTCGTTTTTGAATGATTTCTAGAAATTTTCAGCGGCGATGATGACAAAGCGACAAATTTTCTTGTTAATATCTACGGTATGTCCCTTTTGTATATGAATGAAGATTTGTGCACAGTGCTTAGCTGTGAAGCCCACCTAATGTGGTCAAAAACGGCCTTTTCAATGCCGTTTTTATCCCAATATCATTTAATATTTCAACAATGTTCAGTGTTAGGAACTGTTATTAGCTCTTTATATCCATTAATGTTTAATCAGAGATGATCCGAGTGCAACAGTGTTCGTGTAAATCTATGATATCTAACTGACCGCATGTGATGCACGCTCTTAAATCCGTGTAAGTCAAGGCCTTTCTCTTCTGCTATTTTTAATCAAAAGTTTAACTAATTATATACTAATTACATCTCTAAAAGACACATGGATGTTAAATATTATATCCTCAAAGGATAGCGATTAATATTTTAAAGTGTTCTAATAAATTATTTATAAGCTGTAGATAGGTATTTGGCTGTGGCCTGACGTGGAGTGTTGCCAGGGTAAGCAGAGCTTGTTAAAACCGTGGGCTACCTAAGGAATGGAGGTAAGCCACCGCTTATACAACTAGCTTTACTGTACACGACTAATGAAGCTTACAAGATGGAAATGATCTTTCTTAACTCACAAATTAAGGCAGAGTCTGTGATGGGTGTGTAAAAATCATCGGCTACTACGAGCTGTAATTTATACCACAGCCACAGGCGAGTCTCGGGACCTTGGTTGCATGTTAACGGAAGTAAAATTACATTGTATACGAAAGCTAATAGAATGTAGTATGGTATGATCCCGTCCATTCTGTCACCATTTCACCAATAGCACATAGGCTCTCCTCCACACAGGTGCCGCATATGGTAATATATTTCTGTCAGTACCTGACCAATGAGTGTTTTACAGAGTGATGAGAACAATTCACAGGTACATTATAAACCAGCTCTGCTTACTCTGGTAACACCCCACCATACACCATTGGTATTTTGAAAAGTGTAGCTTAAAGAGCGGAAAGGGGGGGGGGATGGCCTTAGACACTCCATGGAACTAGCGTACGATGCAAGCAGAGGTAGGGAAATACGATTGTTGCCCATACAATTAATTAAATACCTTATTTTAGTATACAGTAATAGAATATAAAGGATCCAAGGGAAAAAAGAAGGAAAGAACAATTTTAACTCAAATTGAATTAGTGCTGCCATCTGTTAGACAGTCATGATACTTTTCTAATTAACTTTAAATTATCTTTAAAAGAAGTTTTTGTCATATTTATATTTTAAACTAGCAATCCAGCATGGCGTTGCCTGTGACCGACTGTGGTATACAAATTATATAAGTCCCCTCAACCCCCCTCCCCCATGGTGTCCGATTTGCCATGAGAATTTAATTATCAGCTTAACAATATTGTTTTCAAAAATTTGTTAAAAATAGCCTAATTAAAAAGCTAGTTAAAAATTTAAAAATCCGGCTTCGAGGTACATTCGGACCCCCTTCCGTCCATCTATGTTAAAAATTTCAGATCTCGGCGTGCCGTACATTTGACTGGGCATCGCACACAAACAAATAAACAAACACACAGACAGACACTTCCTTTTATTATTATATATGAGATAAAAAGTATTTGCTAAGGTTCTTATGGTGTTTGAGATATAAAAATTGTCTTGAAAAATGTGTGTAATGTGATTTGCCCAACTATTATCCATGTACCCTTAATAATTAGGTGAAATAGTCCTATCATTTTATTAGTCATGTTCATGTTCATACAATAATAATAATAATTGTTTAAGAAATAAGCATTTTAAGAAAAAAGAAAAACGTGCTACATGATTTAAGCACCAGAAGAGAAGTGCACGGTTAGTCAAAGACAAATATACGTTTTTTTTTTTTCTCTCCATCCTGTACATCAATTATTATAGGATTACATGCCGTCCATCCGGAAAGATACTGTCTGTACTTGTATTGATTTTAGTTTGGTAGGCCTAACTTTTAGGGTTCTCTCAACGTGATCGTGACTAGTGACTCGCGGCCACAACCGCAGTCGTTCAGTTGGCAAGTCACGGTCGTGGAATCCAGTGTTTTCCCTCAAAAATCGAACTTTTATCACCAATCATGCGTTATTTTCTGTGGAGTACATATAGTTTCTAAGTTTTAAGACTTTTTACTCTGTGTTTTCTTAAATTTTTCGCGTTTTTATTTTTTTTATTTGTGATCTTATGAATTATTTTGAAATGTATTTCTATGCGTTTTCCTTCACACTTGGTACACTAGGGATGATGTATCGAATATTGAGGGGTGTTTTGCCACCTGTTTAATCAAACTGTCATCTTCTACCGGGGAGAAATCTTTCACCATTTTCAATCTAAGGCACAATCATTATTATTATTATTATTATTATTATTAGCACAGCGTCTTACTAACCGTTCGGGTTATACTCACTTACGCTAATGTGTAATGGTAGGGTGATTATGAGATGAAATGGAGGACCTATAGTTTAACGTGGAATCCGAACCACGGTGGAGGCTTGGCATTACCCACATTCACAAGATGTCTTGTCAGAGGTGAAGAAAGGGTTTGGTAATCAGATAAATTTGTGCCGGGACCGAGGATTGAACCCCGGACCCCAGCACAGAAGTCCAACACCTTATCCCTAGACCACCAGGTCACCCTAAGGCACAATAATTTGAATCGTTGAATGTATGGACTTTATTTTTTAGCACCGAATTTTCCTATCTGATCAGATTATACGCATGTACTAAATACACTAATGAGTTAAATCATTACGAAGACTATATTTAGATGAAGTGTACCCGCACTTGCGTAGAAGTAGAGTGTAAACCATTTTGATAAAACTAACCTCAGTGCACCCGACCAAGATTGAAGCCTCGATCTCCCATCATCCTTACTTCAGTATACAGCGAGAATGACGCCTTAGACCATTTAGCCAGCTAAGCGGGTTACCTAATATAACTAAGATAGGTCTATGGTTATATCAGTAAAAGTATATTAGTTCCTTTCAGGATTAAAGGAGCGTACATTATTCAGTATTCTGCACCGTTGTTCATGATCATACAACTGACATCACATGACCAAAAAAAAGTTTTCTAATTATTAATATTATCATCTTATACTTTAATATAATATATATTTTGGAAGACGACACTTTTCCACGAATTATTTTGTGTGGATCCGAAACTTCTTTCTCACTTAATTTGGGATAGATATATTTAGGTGCATGTTTTTTTATATTAAAAAAATTCAAAATAGCTAACATTCCAAGCTATACACAAAATCAAATAGGTCCAATTAATAAATGAAAGCCCGCTTTGGTAGCCAAAGGGCTTAATGCTTTTTTTTTTTGTACCGCCAGATATAATCTCTCTTCAACTTTGTACCCCCAAAGTTGGCGGTGAATAATGCAAGTTAAACATAATTTTTAATCTATGTGTAGAATAAATAAATTAATTTATACAAATAGAATAATGCATTAAGTAGAGTTCTGTGCTTTTTTTTTTAAATTGATATTGAAATGAAGGAGAGTCATCCCTTTTTATAAATATTTTTGGGACCGAGAATTGAGGGCTTCAAAAGTCTTTTGAGACTGTGTTACACCAAGAACCCATCTTCGTTAAAAGGAAGGGCTGTTACCAAATCTCCCACAAGAGTGGAGGGATTCTTCATCCGAAGGGGTGCCAACAAACAAAATTTACAACCTCCACCTTCAACAACCAACTAACTTAACCTTGCTTTGCATTTATATTGAATTGGTGCAAATAGGAAGCGTCAACGGGAAAGTAGTATACTGAGACCTAAAGTGCCNGAAAGAAGTATACTGAGACCTAAAGGGCCAAAAAAAAAAAAAAAAAACCACATCTCGCTAGAGGTGTTAACCATAATGGCCCCCCCTCTCCTGTACCTCCTTACCATCTTAAAGGGGGCAGGACTCTCAGAAAGGCGTGGTAAAAGTAATAGACGGTTGTTTGTTTAATGGGGTAGATTGGTTCTATCTTCCAAGTCTTTATAAAAAGAAGAGGTACCACACCAAAGCGGTTTGAAAATGGCCCATAAATTAAAAGAGATCATAAGCATACGCAAACTTTTCTAAGAGCAATCCCTTTGCCTTTGAAGCATCATCTCAGTTTTATATATTCCCTCGTCATTTTCTTTTAAATGTATAGAGTGGAAGACTTCACAATGTAAAATTTTTGATCAACGAGGTGTAATAGTGTCGTTAAAAATCTCACTCCCTTCAAAGTGAGTAGTTTTCTAATCTAGACGAATTTTCGTTCTTCCTTCCATCTGAAAATTACAATCTTCAAATTACTATCCACTTTTCACAGATATATTCTGTTAACCTTAAGGTGGGAGGGAAGGGACCGCGAGAAAAGGTAAGTGATTTTGCAGTTTTTATGGCAAAACTTGTTTTTAGCTAAAATAAATAAAATATTGCTCCAGTACAAACATACAGTTTAATTTTATTCACATGTTGATATCCCAAGCTCCTGAATATTCATCATGATAGATAGTAGCATTGAATGTGAGAATTTTTAAATGTAGAGAAAAAATTGTCGTTAAATTCCAGGACATCGTTGACAAATATTCAAGAACTGTTGATATCAACATGTGAAGAAAATTAAACTTCATGTTTCTACTGACATTTAAAAAAATATATATTTTGGCCAAAAAAATTATTTGCCATAAAAACTGCCAAAACACTGGTTTTTCCTCGCATCCCCTTCCACGCCACCTTAAAATAACATTCTTAGGGTTTTATGGATAAAAAAAATGCCCCCTTGTGAAGATCAGTTCTTAGTGTATTTTTTTCCATTATCTCTTCATGCTAACACATCTTCAATCTTCATCCTTCCATCCCTTGGATTAAACGTTAATAGCCAAGGTGCTAAAAGTAAAAGTATGTAAATAAATGGTACGGTGCACCACACAGACTTTCTCTTTTATCTTAAAATTATTATTATTATTATTATTATTATTATTTAGAACCGCGTCTTACTACCCGTTCTGGTTATACGCCTTAAGTACTAATTACGCTAATGGATTAGAAATTGGGAAGGTTGAATTAGAGGAAGTGAACCCGCATTTGCGTGGAGGGAGAGTGGAAAACCATTTAGGAAAAACCACCCCCAGTTCACCCGACCGAGATTCGAGCCTCGATATCCCTGTCCTTAGTAGTCGAGCCTAACACGACTAGCTCGTTAGCCGACTACGCCACCGAGGCAGGTTTTTTATCTTAAAAAATATAGTAATATTTGCGAAACAAAATAATACACATTATTGCATAAACCCTCTAACAAAGAGCTTAAATGAAAGAATATGCAATGTCAAAGATTCATTGAGATAAGAGGCACTTCGCTGTCCACCAAAGACCATAATAAATAATCAATTTCGAATTTTAAAGATCTTAATAAAGCAAAATATATATTTTCTTATAGCTTAGAAACTATAGGTCTTATAAAAATTTATTTAAAATAAAATGTTTTTATTTCTAATTGAACTAAGCACTTACGATTATAAGTTATTTTGTATCTCAAAGAGCTACGGAGACATGTTCAAAATTAAAATTTTTTGCTATTGTAAAGTAGGTACTTTAAAAGTCGTTATCATGAAAAAATAATAGTTGCAATTTGGTTTATAGGGAAATCAGTGTCTATATACAAAATATAATCAAAATCGTTAGAGCGAAGGTTGATAAAATCAGTTTTTTTTAATCTCTTTTTGCCCTTTAGTAAACCACCCTTAATTTTTGAGTTAGAAACCTAATCCCAAAATCCACTTGGGGTAACTTTATATAAACTCTTGATACTAAGTTTTAGCCCGATCGGTAAAATAGTTTAGGTTCTAGTCCGAGATACAGATAGATGGACATAAATTTTACAGCTCCTTTTTTGATTTTAAGGTGTCATAAATGTCGACATTCATCAAAATCCTGAGTTCGTTTTTTTATTACGATACCATTATTACTTATCTTTCCAAGTGGTCGAGAAGAAAGTGAGAATAAATAAAACAATAAAAATAAGTAAAAGTAAAATTTTCTTGTCATCATATAATGTAGTGCCCAATGAAGTTTGATATAAGCACATAAGTTAACATAAAAGAAAATATGATCCCTCTACGACAAATCAAATAATTTATAAATGAATATACATTTTAAAATTCAAAATATAAAATTAATGTACTAATTACTATGTATTTAAGAAGTGCAAGAATTAAACAAAATTTATCTTTTATCTAATTAATACTTTTGTTAGTCTATCTACCCTCTTCAGTGGTCGAATGGCCTAAGGCGTCACTCTCGTGTTAGTCTAGCCTGGTGATGATGGGTAGATCGGGGCTCCAAACCTGGTCAGGTCTACTTAGGGTGGTTTTTTCCTCAAATTGTTTTCCACTCTCTTTGCTCGTAAATGTGGGTAGATTGCCCGTAAAATGTTTTCTTACTCATTCCTAGCCCATTATAGTAATTATCATTATATGCCTTTATCCTGAACAGGAGGTAAGACGTGGTGATAGAAAATAAAGAAAAATTAGTCTACTTACTAGGAGTTTATAAAATTTAAATATGTCTTGACACAGGGTATAAGCCCTTTATTTGATTGACAAAGACATATAATTAATGCAATGATAATTTAATACTCAAAATGATGGTTTAAATATTAGAGACTGAATATTTAAAGAGATCATAACAAATGTATTCATAATATATTAAAAACAATAAATGTCTGTGGTAGCGGTAAATATTTAGATTTATTATTTAGTGGTAACTATTTTTCTGCTGTATTTAGTAAGTTTTAAATTTGAAGGTATCTAAAATAATTTACATATAATTATTTGTTCAAAATGATACTGGTTTTCCATTATATTACTATGTAATCCCATCAAAAGTGACCTGTAACTTTTTTTTATGAATAAAATAACCCGTGTATTTTTAAATAAGTATTCAAGAGCACACCAGTCCTTAATGTGTACACTTTTGTACTGACTTGTAAGCCAACTATCTGTTAGCTAGATCATTTATTGCCTTACTAATTATGTGTTACAGCTCCACTGAATTAGAACGAAGCTTTATTTATATATAAAAAAACTACTTCCATGAAACTATTAATAATGATCGAAAAATACCTGTCAATTTTAAGAAAATGATTTAGTTCACGCTGCCACGTACTTCATTACTTTCTGATTATTTTCATAAGCTAGTCATTAACACACGGATATTTAATTGTTGATTAATTAGCCTAGATAATGAACGTGTTATATATTTTTCTATATATGAAAAGCCATAGAAGTATCTTAACTAAACGATACACTATTTAAAAAATAAGCTAAACAAACATTGAGGAAGATTATAGTAGTTTTTTTTAGACCGGTTCCTGGCACGGATGGTTAATAATCTGTGCTAGGTGGTTTAGAATTTAAATTAAGGTGGGGAAGGGTTAGGTGTGGACGATGAAAACGAAAACTTGCCACACCTAGGTGATTTTTCATTTTTATAATTCATGAAATTTTAACTGTCTTCACTAATTACGTGAGTTCTTAGTCACGCGAAGGTAAACATGTCTTGATTTTTTTTTAATATAGGGCTGTTATTTTAACCCCACCAACAAGGAACCAATAGCTTGGTATTAAGGTTGGAGGTAATGAAAGTTAAGAGAAGGGTTTTTGCAGTTTTTATAGCAAAACTTTTTTTTTTTGCCAAAATAAATAAAATATTGCTCCAGTAGAAACATACAGTTTAATTTTCTTCACATGGTGATATCAACAGTTGTTAAATAGCTGTCATGAATACATTAGCATTTGATAAGAAACATTTTAATTGAAGAGAAAGAATTGTCATTAAATTCTAGGACACACTTGATATATATTCAAGAACTGTTGATATCACCATGTGAAGAAAATTAAATTCTATGTTTCTACTGAAGCAACTCTGCTTACGCTGGCAACACGTCTTTACTACATGTCACTAGTATTGACACACGGTATATTAAAGATGAAAGCTGCAGAAAACATTTTTTGACATATATACTACTTGTTTGAGTAACTATTGTAGTTGTAAAAAAATTCCTAACACGAATTTAGCTACAGTTTATATGTATAATTGTGGTATTCCATCATTAATTTTATTTTAAATGTTTCATTGAGGGGTTTGATGTTATAAAAAAGTCATTGCAACTCAAGGAAATATGGGCATCAACATTTAAGTATAAATATGATGGGTAAATGTTAAAAATGGGGAAAGTCACGCTACACACTTTTTCTATAACCCCAACTTTTATAACTCAAACCCCACAAGAACCCCAGCAAACATTTTTTAAAAAATCAATTTAAATATTACAGATACCGTCTTTAAACATTATATAAAGTGATTTAGAAAGGTCTCATGATTTACTAACAGATGGCAACACTAACTAAATTTGAGTCAAAATTGGACTTTTCCCCCCTTTACTCTTGTAACGTTCATATAGATTTGTTGACTTGTAAATAAAAAGTATTGAGTAAGCTATCTCCATACCATGTATTTGAAATTATAAATACAATAATCCCAAGTACATACATTTTTATTTAAACCATTCTTACTATCCGTCCAGGATGTACGAATCTAACTACACAAATTGGGCAGGGATGAGGAAAGTAGAGTTTAAAGGAAACGTTTTCTCATTTGAGAAAGTGTGGGAAATTATTCAGGTAAAAAACCCATACCTAGGACACCTGACCGTCACCGTCAAATTGCTTGTTAGTTGTTACATGATTGTTAAAAAGATTTTCCCTCCAACGATGTAGACAAAACTATAGAGCCTATATAAAACATAATTAAAGGGTAATGACTTTCTATTCTTACGTTTAGACTGACACAAACCTGTTGAAACAGTAAAAAAATATATATTTTTTTAGAAAATGTAAAAATATTAAAATATATTTAGTAATGACCATACGAGCAAAAGTTTTTTTGTGAATTGTATTAATATATCATAATTATTTGCCTAATAATATAATATATTATTATATTAATCAGCTGGTTATATTAAATATAAGGCGTCATTCTCGCAGTTGACTGGGCCGTCTGTGACGGGAAAATAATGGTTTTAATCATAATTGGGTTGGCTGAGTTATAAATGGCTCGTAGCTCTCCCTCCACGCAAATGCGGGTAAACTTCCTGTAAATTCAACCTTCCTCATCCCTGACTTATTAATAAAATTATTATGTGTACAACAATAACGAGCAATGTGACACAGTATAAAAATAAAAGTGTTATTTATTACCATTATAGTTACATTTTTAGCTGGCCTGGTGGTCTAGAGGTAAGGTGTCAGACTTCTGTGTTGGTGGTCCGGGGCTCAAACCTCGGTTCCGGCACAGATTTATCTGATTACCAAACCATTCCTTCACCTCTGACCAGACGTGTATTAGTCACAACTTTTTAATGTGTGAAATGCCAGGCCTTCACCGTGGTTCGGATTACACGTTAAACTGTAGGTCCTCCATTTCATCTCACAATCACCCTACCATTACACATTAGCGTAAATGCGTATAGTCCGAATGGGTAGTAATACGTGGTGCTAATAATAATATTTTTTTTATTTTACTTGCGCCTCCCCCACCCCTATGTTTGCTGCAATATTCTGACGGGCCAATGGGTAGTGAAAGTTTAAATTACAATGATAAAGCCAATTGATTAAACTAGTAGTGGTTTTCAACATTTGTTACGCGTGACAACATGGGCTTATCTCATATTTATTAGAGGCACAGAAAACTAATTAAAAATGTAATTTTGTTTTATTTGCTCTAAGTTAACCTAATTTGAGTTTAAGATAAAGACAACATATAGACAAAACCAGAATTCTCATTAATGATCATTAGTAATATATATTTTAATTCAAACATGAATTTTTTAGAAACATTCATATTTGTCTCTAGTTTTATGCCTAAGCTACAAATACATTTTACCTAAGCTATATGTGAAGCTTGTAAAATAATTTGATTAGCTAAAATATATGTGTATTGATTTTTATTACCTGACATGTAAACTATATGGTTAGATATACTTGAAGAAGTGTTTTAATAAAAATATCACACTTAACTTTTGGATTAAGTAATTAGTGTCACGGTACCACAGGTACGATTAATTAAAAGGTTTTAAATGAATTTTAATATACTAAAAAAAACTATGAGGGTACTTAAGATGAGTGATTTTGAATGAAACTGCAAAAAAAGGTTGATAAACACTGGACTAAACTCAAAAATACTTTTACTCGCTTACAAAGAATGGAGGCAAAAAAACTTCTTGGACTTGATTTTAAAGTAATATGAATTTTAAACATCCTAATCGTGGTCCAGCAATCAGTTATACGTCTTCAGTAGCGTTTACTCCTTCAAAATAATCAAAAAGTTAATAAACAACTCTGATCAAAAGAGATACAAATTGACCATCATTATATTTTCATCAATATGAAAATTTAAAGAACAAGATGTTGAACCTCGTTTATAAATTATGGACATAGGTGTAGTTTTAAAACTTAGAGGATCAAAAGGAAATAATACTAGACTAAACATTTTCTCTATTTTTTTATAAGCTATCAAGTCAAATTCATAATTAATTCAATTTTTTATAGCATCACAAGCTTTAATACAAAGCCTAAGGCATATATAAGTTGATTAAATAGTTTTATTTACTATAAAAGTATAAATCAAATATAAATTTTAGTTTTACCTTGTATGGAAAATTTTCAATTCAAAAACTTTTTATAACTTCTATTGTCAATTCTTTACATTTTAATTAACAAAATGAAATAACTTAAGTTGATTTATTTTACCAAAGATTGAATTTTAAGTTTTTTAAATGTGATCATATTTTAATTATATAAAAAATATAAATATTACGATAGTGAATTATTGGTGAATAAACTTTTTTATTATAAAACAAACAGATTATTTTTCTTCTTCTACACGCTCATAATAAAATTTTATTCTATTGACTAAATGCCTTATGTTTAGAGTCTATCTAGAGAGTATGTTATTTACTGACCAATTTACACACTTACTGCTTCAAACTACATTTTTAACACACTACTTTATTTTATTCAAACTAATAGTTTACTAAAATAATTACAATTATATATTCCAACAAGATTGCTTTTGTTGTTAAAGAGATATAGTTTCTAAACAGTGAGTTAAGTTATTATGATCTTAGGAAACATGAGATTGGGGGTGGATTGTAATGCTGTTAATCTTGGCCTACTATCGGGTAGGATTCGAATTAGTTTGACTCACCTATAGCCAGAGAAAATGTTCTTTATTTTATTTGCATCACGTCTTACTACCCGTCCTTATTTAATTACACTGACAGGGTAGGGCCTAAGGATGAAGAATCGATAACTTAGAGAGAATATTCTCTAAAATGCATAGAGTGGAAAGCCTTATATTTTTCTTCTTCTTAAGTCAACAACTTGAAGGTTTGCTTGATGTGATCTATATCCATCTAGAATTGGGCATGTAATAATCCCCTCGGCTGGTTAGTGTTGCGTGCACCATCTGGGATGAAATCTCTCCTTAAGAAACTGGTGGTGTGCCTTGAAAATTTTAGCCCCTTGCTTAGTGTGCCATGAGTTGAAAAAAAAAATTAAAAAAAGCTTTCCTAATATATATAATTATATATAATGATGTGTCTGCCAAGGGTGGAGGTTTGCGAACCAATAAACGACTCATATTCAAGTTATAGTTAACAAAGTTAGATTCGTGGAGATTTCGAAATGAATTTGAAAAGAGGGTACCAACTTGACTTGACACACCTAAGTAATCTAATAAGCATTGAGACGCTTAGACACCAATGTACCGAATAAAAAGCGAAGAAAGAAAATGAGCAGTTTTTCTTGTGAGACCTCTTGTTTACCTGCTGATAACATTTCCCCTCTTTCTCTAACGAGTTTACACAGCCCCCCTGTGCTAGGGGTCCGGGGTTCAATCCTTGGTCCCGGCACAGATTTATATGATTGCCAAATCCTTCCTTCACTTCTGACAAGACGTGTATTAATCACAACTTGTGAATGTGAAGAATGCCAGGCCTCCACCGTGGTTCGGATTCCACGTTAAACTGTAGGTCCTTCATTTCATCTCACAATCACCCTAGCACTACACATTAGCGTAAGTTCGTGTAACCCTAACGGGTAGTAAGACGCGCTGCTAATAATAATAGTAATAATACACAGTCCCTCTACTATTTGCGTCTTGAAAACATTGACTTTCTTTCTAAAATTCAAATTTTTTGTTTTCTATTCTAGATAGACACATGCTACCACGCAATTTTTCTAATATAAATCCTGCTAGGAAGATTCCTACAGCCCATTTTCATGGCCAAGCCGAATAGCCTAAGCTGTACATGATTTATAGAAAATACGTTTTCAAAAAAACTACTTCAAGATAAAAATATTAACTATGTGACAATGTAAGACTATTTTTAGAATTAAATTTATGGTTTTTGGTTCAACATTATATCCTTAAAACTCGCCGAATAAAAAGTAAATGCAATCACATATTTCTCTGAAGTGAATCACTTTGAACTATTCACAACAGTGAAACAACCGTTCTTCCCATCTTTAGTTGTGATGTAGATATGTCTAAATGAGAGAAGTAACTAAAGAAAGTTAAGAAAAACAAAACACTCGAAACATTAGCCAACAAAAGAATCCCCTCGGACTAAACCGTGGTCTCAAGGTGGAAGTCCTAACATGTTCCACTAACTACGACCCCGGGAGGCCTTAAGGCATGAATCTTGGCGCCCTAATTCTGACCAAGGGGAGGGTTGGCCTGGGAACACCAAACTGTTAGGTTCTAGGTAATAAACATACCTTAATAGCATATTAACTGGTCCACAGGAAATACAATAATCAGAAAGAACAGGTAGTGGGCCTTATGGAAGTGTTCCATAAATTACCGTTAAATGACCTACAGGTATCGGAAGGGTACCCCTTTCTCTTCCAAGATGCGGAGGTTTTTTTTTTCCAC
>CABFVZ010002858.1:0-16912 GCA_902151445.1 Timema monikensis | reverse complement strand
CACCCTTGAAATCGCCGCTTTTTAGGGGGGAGGGGGGGGGGAATAACTAATCAAAAAGTAGTTTAGTGGAAAGGTTTAGGTTGTTGGGTAGTGCAATTTACGTTTCGTAAAATATACTATACAGACCGACACTGTGCTCTAGTGGCCAAAGTTCCTGGCTACAGATCCAGAGGTTCCTTGTTTGATTCCTGGTGCTTCCATATGTTTATGGGAAACAGTGGGTCTGGAATGGGCTCAACACAGACTCGCGAAGAAAAACTAAGAGCTACTTAAAGGAAATACTGTAGTAGCGGCTTCGGTATAGAAAACTGAGATTAATGGCTGGAGGCTTCGTTGTGCTGACTACACAACACGCTATATCCACATACGTTGACACTATCTTCGCCAACAAATGGCGGCCGTTCAGCCTGTATGATTTGATTGAGGGCTAGTGGCATATAATTAGTTAAATATAGTAGACTAAACCACAAACATGAAATAAGTCAATGTAGTATTCTTTATACGTTGACATGGTTCAAATCAGGATCAGCTACTCTTCCCGGGGCTTGTTCCCATGTGGTTTTTCAATCTCTCCTTACTAATGTGGGAGTTTACCCTCTAAATTATCCTCCTCATTCATAGCCCTTACAATAATACATTAAGAGCGTGCATCACATGTCCATCAACTCTGTGATACAGTCGGTTAGAAATCGTAGATCTACACCAAACACTATTGCACGTGGAGAATTTCTGATTAAACATTATTATTATTATTATTAGCACCGCGTCTTACTACCCGTTCGGGTTATACGCACTTACGCAAATGTGTAATGGTAGGGTGATTGTGAGATGAAATGAAGGACCTACAGTTTAACGCGGAATCCGAACCACGGTGGCGACCTGGCATTCCACACATTCACAAGATGTCTTGTCAGAGGTGTAGGAAGGGTTTGGAAATCAGATAAATCTGTGCCGGGACCGAGGACCACCAGGTCACGATTAAACATTAATGGAGATAAAGAGTTTATAGAAGTTCCTAATACTGAACATTGTTGACATATTAAATGGTATTTGGATAAAAAACTGCATCGAAGAGGCCGTTTTTGACCATTTTGAATGGCTTCCCAGCTAAGCACTGCGTACAAATCTTCATTCTGATATAAAAGGGACATACTGTAGTTATTAACTAGAATCTTTGTTGCTTTGTCCCCCATCGTCGCCGCTGAAAATGTCTAGTAATCATTCATATACGAATGCACTTCACACATTTCTGGCATATATTAATTTCCCTTTTACTCTTATACCTTGCGCGAACCGGGAGTTGAGCTGGGCTTGCTTTGATGAACGCTCTTTATAGCCCTTCTGACACGTATCAATGATCACATGGTATAAGGCAGTGGTTCCTAAACTGTGGGATATAGAGCTGATTATTGGTGGGTCGCGAAAATTTTGTAACTATTTGAAAAAAAAAAAATCATCAAAACGTATGAAAGTGAAAAAATAAAACAAAAGTAGAGTAAAAAAAATCAGCACCACGATGTCACACCTGGTTTTACCTGCATTATTTACCTAATCTAGATGATATAAAGGGGTTGAAACGCGTTATTTAAGTAAACATTAACTTGTTTAAAAAAAATTGCTATGTTTATTTTTTATTCTTTTTAAGTGGAAACCCGTAAATGTACAAATTGTGTACATGGGATCTGAAAGAGTTTTTTTTTAAAAAAGGCTATATTGGAGCTATATCCTCATTTTGGTAGGAGGTTTGTTCTGGAAGGTCCTATTTCGTGCCAGAGTTCTGCATTATAGCAGTATTTTGTTAGGATAAGAAACCTCACCATTACCACTAGGGGCGCTACTGTGTCTAGGCAGGTCTATTCTGATTGTATTTCTAGTGGAGGGGACAGAGAAGACAGAAAGTGACTATGACAAGTAGCGGAAGTAATCCTCTTGGCAGTTGTTGCCCACAGCCGCGGAAACAGCTTGATCTTCTGTTAAGTGTTGACCGCGATTAAAACGAGAGGTTTTTTTTTTAAGACGACCTTTGTGGGTGGCCTTTGGTTTTATAGGGAGGCTCGCAAAGTTCTAGCACACCAAATTGGGGAGTTTTCCAAAATATTTTGTCCTGTCCATCGCTTTAATTTCACCTATGATGAGCCATTTTCAATTTGATTTTTTTTCTCTCCGCCATATATTACTAACCATACGCACTTGTATTTATTTAAATTTTATATTGTAATAATGATGAATGTAAAATTTAGAAGAAATTGAATTCGCATTTGCGTATAGATAGAGAGGAAAATTGTTTAGAAAAAAAAACACGACAAGGATTCAAACCATCGATCTCCCCACCGTTGTCAGTCCAGTCTATATCAACAAGGGATGCCTTAAACCATGTGACCACTGAAGTGGGTTAATATTTATTAAAATACAGTAGTTTATTATTTTTGATATAATAAGTAAAATTGACTTCGCTCAATTGTTTGTAATAGTTTTACTTTCAGTTTAAAGTTTATAAGATGAATAAAAAAAAAAGCTGCAATTCAAAGAAAATAGTTGTTCTTGGTAATATTTTCTTATTGGTTTTTACGCCATTTTAAAAACAGTATAATATTGTAGAGATGTACTTTGATAGTTTTAATAATAAGTTTTTATCTTTTTAGTACTGTGTCTTACTACCTATTCAGGTAATACACCTATGTACCAATTATACTAATGGGTTAGGGATTAGGAAGTTTTAATTAAGAGAAATTGCACCCACGTTTGCGTGGAAGGAGAGTGGAAAATTGTTTAGGAAAAAAACACCCTCAGTAGACCCAACCGAGATTCGAGCCCTGATCTCCCCATCATCAGCAGGCCAGTCTAACACTAGATTGATACCCTAGACCATTCGACCCCTGAAATTAGACTCATATTTAACTGTATTAATACAATTTATTTATATAACGTAACCTTTGAAATACTATGTTTAAAAATATATTCTTATGTTTTTATTGCCACATTACATATTAGTTTGTTGTGTATACAAATGCTTATTTAGTTTGTAAAACAAGTATGGCTTACCGAAGTAATAAAAGTTTGTTTAAAATGACGTTTATCTTACTATAAAGTAATAAAACGTAACAAGATTTAATGACATCTTTGTTAAGTAATCGTACCGTTAGAGTAAGGCTCCTATTTGAATAATTTATTTTAGACACTGTACTTCTCTTATTCAAATGCCTCCACGGATCCATCGTTGACAGCAGTCACCATTTTATGGCCCACTCTGTACGTGACCATTGTACCGGAAGTGATTCGTTTGAAAAAAAGAGGAACCACTAAAAACTTGAAAAGGAAGGAAAATAACCATGAGTATCCTAAGCATCAACACAAAATTGGCTTCTGGGGTTTAGGTAGGATAACTTTAATCAGAAAATTAAATCTTATCTGTTTTCTTTTGGGGTTTCAGCCTTTTCATCGAAGTACTTCAACATCATAAGTATGATGATAATCCCACTTTGTAGAACCTTGAAGAGATTTCTTGACTTATACATTTAGGCTAAAAGTAATATATTATTTTCGCTCTGGCTGAGATAAATATTTTTTTTTAAACTCTTACAATTCTTTTGAAATCATTGTCACTTTAGCTTCTATATATTATTTTATTAGTGAAGGTCTTATTTCTTTCAAATGTATGTTTGCTTTAAAGATATTTTTAATTTTCTGGCCCTATTTTTTACTTTGCTGAAATGTGTCAACCTTTGCCACTGGTGTGGCGTAGAGGGTAGCAGGAATTTTTAATAAAACGTACTTATAAAACTATTCTCATCACTCAGTAGAGAACACATTAGTCAATAAGTTTATATTGTCCGACAAACATTGCTAAATTAGTCGATAAAATAAAATGAAAAAAATCCTCCATAATATTAATTTTATGTATGTATTATAACTATATCCTGATTTGAGTAGAAAAGACAGTATCTGGTAGTTACTTAATTTACTAAAACAATTATAATATATTCATACAACAAGTTATACTATCTACAGCTGTCACTTTTGAAAGATATTATCAATACCTATAAAATAATTAAAATAATACATTAAATTAATTAATACATTAAAATAATTAAAATAATACATTAAATTGTATTAATATTGACCGCAAAGACATATGTCTGACTTTTATACACTGTTCTTCTAACCAAAATAGAGCTATAGAAACGAGGGCTCCTACCTTACACGACGAAAATAAATGTACGGTGTTCGAAAAAAGAAGGTGCTATGGAAGATATTGGGTTCGAAATGGGATGAAAATACTATGGAGTGAAGTTACATTTCCTGTACTAATCACATTGAATTGTCAAGATAATCTAATCTCACAGATTATGGTGGGCAGGACATGCAGCGCGAATGGAAGACTCTAGAACCGTGTTCAGTGTATTGACTGGTAAACCCAATGGGAAGAGACCATTGGTAAGATCTAGACGCAGATGGGAGGATAACATTAGATTGGACCTGAAAGAGATGGGTATAATGAGGTGGATTGGATAGAATCTAGCCCGAGATATAGACATAATGAGGTGGACTGAATATAACTTGCTCAATACAAGGATAGGCTGTAATGAGGGGGACTGGATAGAACTAGCTCAAGATAAGAATAGATGGCATAATTTTGTAAGTGACGCAATTAGCTTTTGAGCTCGTAATGTCATACAGTCAGTATATGTTATAGCCATGTTCATTTGTGATATTGAGTCAGAGGTAGCTACTAGAGCAATAACAACTTTATTCAAAATTGCCAGTTATTTATTTATTTATTCTGGTATTATTTGGAACGCGGATGAAATGTCAAGCTCATTTAGTATGGTTTTTTATATGACGGTGATGTCGGGTTTTGAATCTTGATGGGGTGTACTGAGGGTGGTTTTTCATAAATAGTTTTCCACTCTTCCTCCACACAAATGTGGGTACCCATCCTATAATTTAAGCCTTCCTCATCTTTAACACATTAGCTTAATTAGTGGATATGCGTACAACCCGAACGGCTAGAAAGAAGCAATGCTAAAAATTACAAAAAAAACAACAAAAAAACTACACATTTATTATGTTTATAAAACAAGTTTAGGAATTGATTTATTTTTAAAATTTGCTTTAAATTTTGTTTTACAAATCAAAACGGCTCGTTAGTTATATTATCTCTCTAAGCTAAGAGCAGTGGAATTTAAAAGTTGGCCAAATGAAATTATGACTGAAAGTCTACGAAAAGAGTCAGAGTAAAAATGTTCTATGAGTACTCCCAGATATAAAAGTGATTTATTTAAATTTTTTGGATACTTATCAGAGATCTCTAAATTCACTAAAGCAATAGGAAGCACAACAATGTCATCACTAGTACTTTAACGTTTACATAACCAAATATGGGGCTACCATGTTGAGTAAAATAAAAAATATTCCTAGAAATGATTGGAATGCTAATGTGACTTATGTCCTTTCTTCAGTTCCGTTGACAGGTAACAATAAGTGAATGGTCCCCTTCACAAACCACACTGCGAGAAATACCACAATAACACGCCCACCCCATCAAATTACTAGCAGGATTCGAGCCCATGAATAAAATATGAAGAGGAAATTGTGTCTGGTCACGCGGGCAGACGTAGCGAGGAATGGATTCGTCAAAGAGACAAACAGTCCGGTTGTTCCTAACTTGATACTTCGATGAGTTTTTTTTTGTCATCACGTCCTACTACCAGTTTGGGTTGAGATATTAACTTAATAAGTGAGTAGATTAGATACGAGTTGACATAGATGGTCTTTTTTTGTAGGCTATATTTTTTAAGGTTCTCGCCTCAAGACCCAATATTCGTGGGTTCAAACCAAGCCGGTGTCGACGGATTTTTTTGAGCGATAAAAATACGTCACACGGCTTCCTTCGGGGGGGAAGTAAAGTCATCGGTCGCATGTCAATCAATCATGGCATATAAAATAACTTTGAAAAAATACCCTTCCCAGCAAAATTGGTAGGCCCTTTCGCTCTTGCTAGTAGAAAATTCTCGTGTGCTGATATAAACAGTCGGTTCAGAAAGAGCACATTAAATATCTCAAATAAATGAAATACGGGTAAGGTCAAATTTAGATGAAATGTACCAGCACTTGAGTGTGAAACTTTCTAGGAAAAATCACACACAGTATACTTGTTTAGGATACGAACCCCGATCTCCCCATCATCAGCAGTCCAGTAAATTCCTAGAGTGACGCCTTAAACCATTCGGCCACTGAAGTGGGTGTGTTTTACCAGACGCGAACCCCTTTTGAGGGATAAATAATGGATGGAAAACAAATACCTGACGTCTTTATGAAGTATAAACGGTCGTTTCAAATATTAATAAAGCTTTTACCTACTTCGGTGGCCGTTTGGTCTAAGGTGTCATTATCGTGTTAGATTGGCTTGCTTATAACAGGTGGATAAGGGTTTGAATCCTAGTTGGGTCTACTGAGAGTGTTTTTTCCTCAAATGTTTTCCACTCTCCTTCCCCACAAATGCGGGTAGATTATCTCTAAAATACTACCTTCCTTATCCCTACCCTATTATAGAAACTATCATATATGCATATAACAAGATGTGGCGATAAAAAAATCTACAAACTAATTTCTAATTATTATGTTATACTTTCTTTTGTTCATTTAATTTTTTTAATTTATTTGAGGTATTTAACGTTCACTTTCTGAACTGAATGATTATTTCAGCACACGATTTATAAACTAACTTAAATCTGGAACAGACACATCATCCAGGCCCCCGCTCGTTAATTCATTACTGTGAAAGTGTAAACCCACATTTTACCAATTAAATACATTTTTCGGCCATGCTGTAGATAGAGCTAGGGACCCTTAGCTCAGTAGACACACATGCTACCGACTAAGATAAAGTGTTTTGACATTTAGCTTATTAGTATCGTTGTTAAACTTTAACTCGTGAAAGTGACTCTCTGTGAAGGAAATTTAGTCGGTCCAAGTTAAAAAAGTGGTTGAGAAGTGGATGTCCTGGAATTTAATAACAACTTTTTATCTTCATTTAAAATGTTTCTCATATAATGCCGCTATGCTCATGATAGATATTCAACAATTGTTGATATCATCATATGAAGAAAATTAAATTATTTGTTTCTACTGGATAGATATTTTATTTATTTAAAAATTGTTTCGATATAGAAATTGAAGAAACACTAGGCTTTTCTCAGATACCCTACCAACGCACTTTAAATTTGGGAAACACTTTTCTAAAAGTTTCTTCTTATCAACTACCGTAGTCATCTACCACTAAATTGGCTGGATATCATCGCAGGGGGGACTACATGGTTACTAATGAGAAACAGCGTTGTCATTATCTTGTTTTCGTCTGGTCAACATCCCCTAAACTTTAAGACAAATTTCGCAATGCTGTTTAGTCGATGTTGTCAGTAGCTCCTTCCTACCCCAGCACACCACCTTTAGACATAACTGAAAGGGAGGAGATTTGGCAACAGTTGATTGAGAGAGAGCGAGAGAGAGGATAAAGCTTTTCTTCATAAACCCTTCCTACACCTCTGACAAGACATCTTGTGAATTGTGGGGAATGCCAGGCCTCCACCGTGGTTCGGATTCTACGTTAAACTGTAGGTCCTTCATTTCATCTCACAATCACCCTACCATTACAAATTAGCGTAACTGCGTATAACCCGAACGGGTAGTAAGACGTGGTGCTAATAATAATAATTTTCTTCATAAAACCTGTACTTCTTTCAGCAATGATACTGGGTGTAGTACTGAAACAGTTATCAAGTCAACTGTTACTGGACTTTACGGTCGCTGTGATAAAGTGTAGTGTAAAGCGCGGATACATCAACAACATAGCAAGTTTAAGATTGATACCGTAGATAAATTAACCAATATCGTATGTCCAAAGAGGTNAAGAAGTATGTATATATATATATATATATATATATATATATATATATATATATAGTTTTACAAGCTTCATATATATATATAATCCTAGTGCATGAAACAAAGTAATCAAAATATATCTTGTTTTACACTGCATCTTATTACCAGTTCGGGTTAAACGCCTGTGTGTATACTAATTACATTAGTGTGTTAAGGTTTAGGAATGTTGAATTTATAGAAAATGTACCCGCATATGTGTGGAGAGAGAGCTGAAAACCATTCAGTTAAAAACACCCTCAGTGCATCCAACCGAGGTTCGATCACCGTTCTCCCCGTCATCAACAGTTTAGTCACTATGGATTGAAAACAAATAATATTAAAAATTCATTAAATAACTACTATGTGTAGTCCTATGTATACCTGGTTTTGTTGAAGTTGGACTAACATTTTTCGAAAATCAAATTTGGTAATGTTTTTCCTTACATATGCTTACCCCATTTGTAAAAAGAATTTGTACATATTTTTCATCTATGTTCTTAACTAGTTTGCTAACAGGTTTATCAAGGCCGTATTCAAGATTTTGTAAAAGGGGGCATGGGGTTGATAATATTTTTTTTTTTAAGATTAGATATAATTAACTAATTAACAATACAATAACCTTTTATGTGATATATAGATGTGGTGGCACACAAAATATTATTGAGATATTTCCTTAAGTAATAAAAAATAATTTAAATATTTATATTTTATTGGGGCAGTAAGAAATGTAAGCACATCAGAAATTTTCTGACAATTTTAACTCGAGAGTTTCAAGAATATAATGGTTTCAATTTTTTTATTTTTTTTATTTTACAATTATCGCAAACATCGATTGCAATTCACAAAATGATCTACAATTTAATTTGCACCAATGCTGAGGTCCCAATGAATGTTAAGAGTTGCGAGGCCATTCAATCGATTCTAGGATGGCCCTGAGGTTTGTGCAATTTTTCTATTGTTTTCCTAGTTTGTTGATATTTTTCTTACTTGTGCTTACCTAGTTTGTAAAATAAGTATGTACATATATTTTTTAAAATATGTTCTTAGCTAGTTTTTTAAAACAATTATAGCGCACCTACCCGCCTGGGTGGCGTAGTTGGCTAACGCGCTAGTCGTGTTGAGCTCGGCGGCTGAGGAATGGGAGATCGAGGTTCGAATCTCGGTTGGGTGAACTGGGGATGTTTCTTCCTAAATGGTTTTCCACTCTTCCTCCACGCAAATGCGGGTTCATTTCCTCTAATTCAACCTTCCCTACTCCTAATCCATTAGCGTAATTAGTACTTAAAGCGTATAACCCGAACGGGTAGTAAGACGCGGTGCTAAAAAAAAATCTACAATTTCATTTGCACCAATGCTGAGGTCCCAATGAATGTTAAGAGTTGCGAGGCCATTCAATCGATTTTAGGACGGCCCTGAGGTTTGTGCAATTTTTCTATTGTTTTCCTAGTTTGTTGATATTTTTCTTACTTGTGCTTACCTAGTTTGTAAAATAAGTGTATACATATATTTTTAAAATATGTTCTTAGCTAGTTTTTTAAAACAATTATGGCGCACCTCTGCCATAAAAGTGTGTTTATAATGACGTCTATCTTACCTTAAAGAAATAACATTTAACAAGATTTAATGACATCTTTGTTGAGTAACTCTACCGTTAGAGTACGGCTCCAATTTGAATAATTTATATGGAGGTGTCCTGGATACCTATTCGATGTTTGTACGAGATCTGTTTGTCACCCGCCTCGGTGGCGTAGTTGGCTAACGCGCTAGTCGTGTTGAGCCCGACTGCTGAGGACGGGGAGATCAAGGTTCGAATCTCGGTTCCCAATTCCTAATCCATTAGCTTAATTAGTACTTAAAGCGTATAACCCGAACGGGTAGTAAGACGCGGTGCTAAATAATAATAATAATGTTTATTTGTCCAAGGGATATGATACTCATATGATACGCGCATAGAAAATATACTGAGTATTAAGATTAACAGACGTCATAGATTGACCCGGACAGTCCTGGATTTGTAATTAAGTCTGTAGCTGTGTCCCGGATTCAATAAAGTTCGTAATTTTTAAATGAGGTTTTAAAAGTTGAAAAAGGAATAAATGATTAATGTATAAAAAACAACCACACTTAGTAATGTTTTAATGTTTGGGGAAGTTATTTTGTGTAATTTTTATGATCTTGGCGGGTAATTTCATTAAGGTGGTATGCAAGGGGACATGAGTTAAATGGCAGCGTTTTTTTTTTGCAGTTTTTATAGCAAAACTTTTTTTTGTCAAATTAAATCAAATATTGCTCCAGTACAAACATATAATTTAATTTTCTTCACGTGTTAATATCAACAGTGCTTTAATATCTGTCAAGGGTGCTCCGGAATTTAATGATAACTTTATATTTTAGTTTAAAAATTTTCTCATCAAATGCAGCTATGATCATGACAAATATTCAGAAACTGTTAATATTACCATGGGAAGAAAACTAAACCCCATGTTTGTACTGGAGAAATATTATATTTATTTTGGTAAAAACTAAAGTGATAAAACTGCAAAAACACCGGCTTTTTCTCGCATCTCCTTTCATTCCAGCTTAACAATCATTGGCAACCATTGTCAGAGGCACCTTTAGATCGTGTAGGTTGTGTCTATTAATTTTAATATGTGTATTTATCCAGCTTACCGGTGTTTTGTAATTCTCCTTTTGTGTTTGAATTAAGTCTGCTCCTTTACTCTAGTTATTACATTCTTTTTCACTCACTTCCTCCCAATATTATTATTTAGCATCGCGTCTTACTACCCGTTCGGGTTATACGCTTTAAGTACTAATTACGATAATGGATTAGGAATAGGGAAGGTTGAATTAGATGAAGTGAACCCGCATTTGCGTGGAGGAAGAGTGGAAAGCCATTTATGAGAAACCACCCCCAGTTCACCCGACCGAGATTCGAACCTCGATCTCCCCGTCCTCAGCAGTCGAGCTAAACATGACAAGAGCGTTAGCCAACTACGCCACCGAGGCGTCCTTCCAATTGACTTCTGCAGAAGGTACACATACTCTACAGTATTTTGAGTATATTTTGTTGATTGAGTTCCTTGCTCTATGATTTTCTTTTAACTATTCGTACCATATGTTGTTTGTCATGTTGGTTTATAACTTAAAAATCGTAGAAACAATTAAATTTAAGATGCACTGCTTAAAAAAATTGAAATTAATTTTTCATAAAGTGTCCTGGTTTATATTTCCTAAGATATGGTAACCTTACTGAGTATACCAGCATCGCTGATCACGCAGGTTAAAGCGTCTAAGTTGTGTAGTATGATTTTTCAGTGACAGGGATTTCTGGGCTAAACACCTGGCCGGGTGTATCTAGGGCACAGAGATTTAGGTTGTTTTTTTCATAAATAGTTTTCCATTGCCCTTCCACGAAAATGTGGGTATATTTTTTCTAAATTCAACCTTACTCATCCCTAGTTAGTAAATGTGCACCTGCTATGGTGGTCGCAAGGTTTAAGGCGTCACTCTTGTAATAGATTAGACTGCTGATGACAGGGGGGCTGGGGTTCGATTCACGGTCACATGTATTGATGGTTGCTTTTCCTAAAATTGTTTTCCAATTTCCCTCCACGCAAATGTGGTTACTCTTCTTATAAATTCAACCTTCATCATTCATAACTCACCAAAGTAATTAGTACATATGCGTATAGCCTGAACGGGTAGTAAGACGCGGTGCTAAAAAAAAGCGAAAAAAACTAAATGAGTATAGCCTGGGTGGGTAGTAAGATGTTGATAAAAATATGATTAGACATAAACCATATAATCAGATAAAAGTATTAAAAAACTTAATAAAACATTGATTCATACAAGAGGAAGTATTACCGATTCATAAATACTGTAACTTACTATTATTTCATCAACTGAAGCTCAGGCTCGATAGAGCTGAGATCTTTGCGAAACAAACTAATGGCACGTTTAATATCATAAACATGAATAATGCATGTCTTAAGAAACGAATAATGCGCATAATTAAATAATTATAAGATTTAAATATATTTCAAACATGAATATCTAAAAAACCATAAGTGGCGATTATGGATCGTAAATTACATTTAATGACACCTTACCTATATGTGTTTTGGGCAGTTAGGTTGATATTATATTAACCCGTTTTGTTTTCTTTCTTCTTTTTTTTTAATAGCACGGTAATACTTTTGTAAGTTGTGGTAATAGCGGCTTGTTATGCAACGTAGTAGTAGTGTATAAAAACGTTACGGGTACCAGTTACGGCTATCTTATGGCCAGATCAGTGGTTTGAGGTTATGTTAGCTGATTACCGGGGCGAGCAGACGCGGTAGCTTCGTCTCGCCAACACAACATAACCTCACTTCTTGTCGTCGGGGACTTCACTCCCTTTGTGTGTTTTTAGAGGAGCCTGATTATGGCTTCCATAGTTGGGGCACTTGCAAACGCATCACTTTGTGAGAGCCCTTCCTTTTCTCCTTGAGGCTACGGTGGTTTCATTGTCTCATCCTCCGCCCCTCCCCCTCCCCCCCCTTTAACAAAAATAATTGTTCAACACGTGTATCGGTAATTTTTTTTTTTATGAATTCACATAACATCGTTTAGTTAATGTCCGTTACTACCATCTGTTGGGAGATGAATACTTTNTTGTTCAACACGTTTATCGGTAATTTTTTTTTTTATGAATTCACATAACATCGTTTAGTTAATGTCCGTTACTACCATCTGTTGGGAGATGAATACTTTCTTGTAAATGTACAAAGTCATTCTTCGACTGTCTTGTTGTAAAGTACTCGCCTCATGACATCTATGTTTGTGGGTTCAAGCCCACCTAGGGCCGATAACATTTTTCTTGAACGATAAAAATCCATAGCACAACTTCCTATGGAGGGGGGAAGTAAAGCCTTCGGTCCCAGTTCGAGTTTGACATGTGAAAGAACCGTTGAAGGTATGAGAAAATAAATACCTTTCTCAGGAAAATTGGTAGGCCTTTTCGCTCTCGCTCATAGAAATTCTCGTGTGCTCATATAATCAGTCGGTGCAGAAAGTGTAAGCTCATGGCAGATATTCAACAACTGCTGCCATCACCATGTGTAAATACTCTTATGTTTCTACTGGAGAAATATCCTACTTATTTTGACAAAAAATAGTTTTGCTATAAAAACTAAAAAAAAATAATTCTCTTTTCTCACGTTCTCTACCACCTTACCTTAAGGAGGTAAGAATTAACAAAATGAAGGCCACGTGTCGTATATCCTTTGATAGCGGGATTAGATTATAATTTTTTTAAATGAAGATAAAAAGCTGTCATTAAATTCCAAGATACTCTTGACAGATATTCAAAAACTTTTAATATCACCACGAGAAAAAAAAATTAAAATCTATCATCCTACTGTAGAAATATTATTTTGACCAAAACAAAGTTTTTATGGTAAATTCTGCAAGAACTCTGATCTTTCCTCGCGTTCCTTACACTCCCACCTTAACGCGAATTTAACAAGATTGATCTAACAAGATACAATCATTGAAAAAGATCAGACGATCGAAGAGAGAATAAGATAAAAATAAATTAAATGTAACAATAATTAATTTTTTATTTTGGGCTTACAGGTACAGAATCGAGGTATTACAAAAACTCATAAAAATATACAACGTCCTGTACATAAAATAAGGAAGAAACAAAATAAAATAAGACATCTTCTGAAATATTTGTAAATAAATTATAATATTAAGCTGCATGATTTAAAAAAATCTATTTATAAGAACGCGTGCTGGGATTATAAACCATAATAAATGCCTTATCTTAAAATAGTACTTGAAAGAATTTTAATACGTAATACACCATACAGGATTCGAGTTTAATTTTTAAAGTGGTTGGACATTTTAATATTTGAAATAGTAGTAGGGTGTTTCAAAGGATACGCAGGTCATTTAGTTGAATAACAGATGAAGTAAAAAAAAACAACTAATCATTTGTAGTTCTATTCACCCCATTATCTGCTTCTGGGGTTGTGCTTTTAGTGGTTACGTTACTGATATTAATAATAATAATAATAATATTTAGCACCGCGTCTTACTACCCGTTCAGGCTATACTCTTTAAGTACTAATTACGCTAATGGATTAGGAATTGGGAAGGTTTAATTAGAGGAAGTGAACCCGCATTTGCGTGGAGGTAGAATGGAAAACCATTTAGGAAAAACCACCCCCAGTTCACCCGACCGAGATTCAAACCTCGATCTCCCCGTCCTCAACAGTCGAGATAAACACGACAAGCGCGTTAGCCAACTACGCCACCGAGGCGGATTACGTTACTGATCAAAGCTAAATTAATTACTAAGCCAAGTACTAATATAACTTTCCAAGTAGAAAACTCTAGCTGAGTACACCAATTATTTTCAAGTGGTGTAATTTACTGACCGCCTCTGTGCTCTAGTGGTCAGAACTACTGGATAAATATCCAGAGGTCCCGGGTTTGATCCCCGATGCTTCAATAATTTATCTGTGAAGCAGTGGTTCTGGAACGGAGTCAAACTCAGTTTCATGAGTAAAGATGAGAAATTACTTGAATAAATAACTAGCAGATCTGGTCTAGAAAACTAAGATTTCCTGCCGGAGGATTCGTTGTGCCAACCCCATGACACCTTCTATCAGCAAATGTTGACACTATCGTCACTAATCTTGGCGACTGCTTGGTCGGTACAGTTCGATATTGGGCTCAAGCCATGGATTACTTGTTATAATTTACTTATACTACTTAAGGGTTAGTAAATCATCATAGAGAGGCAATTGTTTCAAAATAATTATTAGTTTAACAATTTTTTTTGTACTGCACTATTTAAATTTTTAAAAATTTAAATGGTGTTATCGCAAACGGAAAACTATTGGCTTTGAACAAAGTTGAGCAACTTATTCACAGTTGTGACGAATTAGAAGTGAAATTCGCCATACCATTCAAGAATTGAGATATTGGGTCGCCCAAGCGAATATTTAAAATAACACATACTGTTTGAACAAGTTTATTAAAAACATGTACATTTTTGACTACTCAGCTCAGGGCCTCAGGGCCAAATTCATTGTCAGACATAATTTTAGTGCACCTCAAGTTTGGCTCAATACCAAATGTTTCATGAGCGAAATGTTTCAAAACACTCTCCCGATATATGCAAGATTGAGACTAGGGTTCTAACAAACTGTTTCCTGCAACTGAGTCACGCCTCCCACCCGCCAGTACCTTTCAAATATCTGTGAGAGACAAAACCTTAGTTATCTGTTGCTTTCGTTCTTTGAATTGTTTCGTTTATTATGTTACGTTTGGTGGAGTTTTAGGAAAAGTTGTTCGCCAAAAAGACCTAAAACTTATCTGTTTTATCAAGAATAGTAACTGAACTACTTTTTCGTTATGGTTAAAAAAAAGTGTTGCTGTTCAATTTGCAATACTTCTGTGGCGATACCAAAGAAGGGGAATTTGTAGCGGCACTTCAACGCAATGCATGGTAAATATCAGTCCGATTTTACATCAAACAGTAAATAAAAAAATAAAAAATTACAATAACTTAAAACTGGACTGACTACGCAGCTAAACATATTCCAAAACCATACCATCAATAAAAGGTTGTAACCATCACCTGCTGGAAAGTGAGTCATAAATTAACAACCAAATTTAAACCCTTTTCTGATAGTGAATTTATCAAATATATGTTTGTGTAAATAACAGATTCTCTATTTGAAAATCTCAAGAATAAGGGTTAAATAAAAAAAACCTTTGAGATCTACAATTATCTTGGAATACTCTCGAGACGTATTGAAAAGATGAGACAATATATAAATGAGCGGCTGTTAAAAGATATTAACCAATGTGTTTCATATTTTTTTGCAATTTAATGAGTCAACAGATGTCAGTGACACTGTCCAACTGCTCGTTTTTATCAGAATGGTTTTTGAAGACTTTTCTGGTAAAGAAGAATTGTTGGACATGATTTCATTGAAAGGAAGAACACGAGGTATCGATATTTTCAATGTGCAAATTGACAAGATTAATTTGCCTTTATTTAAGCTCGTGTCAATGACCACCGATGGAGCAGTGGTGATGACAGGTAATTTCAATGGATCCATAGCTTTGTGTCAAAAAGATGAAGATTTTACAGATTTATTAAGCTATCACTGCATCATTCATCAGCAAGCTTTAGTTAGCAAGAGGCCTGAAACAAAATGTGTCATTAATATTGCTTTTAAAATGGTCAATTTCATCAGAGGTAAATCTCTTCAAAGGCATCTTTTTAAAATGTAATTGGACGACAAAGAACTAGATTTGGTTTTGCACGCAGATGTCAGGTGGCTAAGTCGGAGCAGTTTTTTTTTACAAAGATTTCGTGACTTATTGAATTATATTATCAGTTTTCTTGAACAGAGAGGTGATGATTTTCATCAAATAAATGATCTGGACTGGCGATGTGATATTGAATTTTTGGCAAATTTTACCGGAAAGCTTAGTTTAATAAACTTGGAACTACAAGAGAAAAATAAAATAATCAGTGATTTTATGAGCAGTGTGTCTGCTTTAAAGAGCCATGCAATGGCTATGATTAAGGAACTCGTAAATAAACGTTTTATTGGTTTTACAAACATCATTGATCATTTGAAAATAAAGACCATATATATTTTTAATTCGGGGAAACATGTAACCAAAATTCAAACTGTTCTTGATGACTTCGAAACCAGATTCGGTTACTTTACGAAAATTAAAGATTTGATTCAGTTTACCATATATCTATTCAAGGAGGACACAGGCACACAACCAATCGCAGAAAATTTGCAGAGCTATTTAAATTGGACCAATTACACTGGAAAATGAAATACTTACATTGCATTGTGACATATTTCTGAAATCCAGGAGTAGTGTTCTCGACCCGTCGCTCCAATTTAACCTTGAACATAACTCGTAAACATCCTTGTTCCACAATAACAAGTGAACATATAGT
>CABFVZ010002857.1:84570-96662 GCA_902151445.1 Timema monikensis | reverse complement strand
TTCGTCTAAGCTCCACCTCCCTCGCACGCGCACGGGCTGCGAAACTTCAGAACTAGCATTGAGCTTTCGGATAATATCCTCTTAAGTCCCCATATAAGATCCACAAAGATAGACAGATACGTTTAGTAAAATATTTGAATTCTAAGTCTCCATGTTAGATCCAAAAGGACAGACAGATACAGTACGTTAAAATTATGGCTATAACTGATAAATCTCCTTCTTTTAAGTCCAGTATGATAAGATGTCAACTCTCATTGTTAGTTGTCATTTTTTCCAGTACAACATTTGATTATTATTTATCAAATAATTGTATAATCTTACTGTGTTACTGCTGACTTAAAAGTAAGATCAAATTTAAATTACTTAATTTAACTTACTATAATTCGAGTTATATTATTTTTAAGATTTAAGAAAATAAATATAATTATTTTAGGAGTTGAAACATATTGTAGCAAATACTGAAATTGGAATAATATAATATATTGTTACACTCCACTTTTAAGTACTTGCATTGTGTTTCTTCTCTAAATTGAATATAATAAAAAAAGAATAAGTTCTCTGAAAATATCCCGAAGTAACAAAACGTAGTTCACAATAAAAAAACAAAAAATAAATTAAGGCTTTAAATTTGTGAACTTTAGTAATCTTGAAAGTGTTGTGAGAAAACTGTTGACGCAAGTTTCCAGAACAGACTGTGTGCATCCAACACAAGACAGTCAGACATTTTCTTAATCTTTTCCGCCACAAGACAAAATACTTTGACTCAAACTCTTAATATATTATACCACAATATTCACGGTTAAACTAAATGAGAAAGGATAACTTTAGTATTATTACTTTATTTTAAATTTACCAAAACACTTTTAAGAGTCCAAGGGATTACATAGATAGATTTACTATTTTAAATAAATTTTAAAACTATATAAAATTAACAAAAATATTTAGTTAAGTAAATTTACATTTACATTGAGTTCATTTAATCTACTTAATAGCTTGTTATATGATCATTAATTAATTATTATTTTAGTTTATTCGGGCTATCCAAATGTTTACACTTGGGAGACAGGGAATAGGAAAATTATAAAAATGTGGCAACATTTGCCCAAGAGGAGAGTGTAAATCCAATAGAGGTAAAACTGCCCTGATGTGGATATGTTTATTCCAAATTAATCGTGTCAGTTGACAGTATGCCTGAGATACATTCACTGGTTTTTGCTTATGAAATAAAAGTGTCTTGAAGCTGTTTGTTGACGAACAAATAACACTTGTGGGACAAAAATATTATCCCGTTATAGAGCTTTTTCATTGTCGTGCCTTTCTGAATGAATGGTACAAGTTCCACCATTTGAAGAATTTTTGCTATAGTGCTCTAGTTATTATTTACTTTAAAATTCACCTGGAAATTGAGATGTGTATGAAACAATTTTGTATGGAATTCCTAATAGATAGGCATCAGTTTATTACTAATACATTTTTATTAAATAAAAGTTTTTAAATTAGGTGTTGCCATTCTATAAATAGTTAGGACTCCAACCTCTAGCTTTAATATTACTAAAGAGCAACGAATAAGAATAACTTTTCGAATAAGCTCATCTCTAGGCTCCACATTTAAGATTACTAAAGAGCAATCAATTGGATACTATCTAGACAAACTCCTAGAATAATCTCTCTTTTTTAACATCACTAATGATTATTCAATTTGAGATTCTCTAGGGAAATCTCATAAGGTCAACTCAAACCTTTCTTTGAGTTCTACTAAAAACCCATCAATTGAAAATGTTCTAGAAATACTCTTAATATCAGACCTCACTTTAAGACGTATTACTAAAGAAAGATCTATGAGAGCCATTCTTTACAAACTCATAATTGCCAAACCTTCCTTTTAGTACTACTAACAGAGATTTAAACTCTCTAGGAAAAAACTTTAGTGATAAGCATCCATTTTAGTTTTGCATACGATCTACCAATTTGATGATTTATACACAATTTATTAGTAACAACCTCGTTTTAAATATTTACAAGAAGTTGCTACTGATGAACTTTTGAGATGAAATCTTAGTAAACTTACCAGTCTTGCATTAATTACCAAAAACGAGCATTACATTTCTTGACAAACTACAGTCTTAAGCCTGTTATTAAATTAATACCATTATTTTCATTATTAGATGTTTTGTCTTCGACAGATCTGTTGTCTAATCCCAATTGAGTCCTCCAGTATGTCATATCAGCTGCTTCATTTTTTAGATCCTGAGACTTAATCTCCTTTGTTTGTTTGTTTGGTTGAGATCATCCCTCATTTGCATTTGTGGTTTTCCTGGTCCTCTTTTTCCTTCCACTTTGCCTTCTATATCATCACTCAATAAGCCATTATTTCCAATAATATGGACCATTTAACTTCAGGCCCAGTTTACTAAACCGTAGCGTACTCTCATTGTCGAAAGCAGTCTTGGTCATTGCTATTTTTGACTTTATCTCTCGTGCAAACCTCGAGTATATTGCAAATAAACTTCTCAAATATCTGAAACTGGAAATTTCTTAATAAACTTCTAATATCAACCCTTATTGTTAATATTATAAAGACTCACTACAGAGGTCTTCAACATGAAAGTGGCCCACGATAACATTTTTTTTTGCAGCCCGCTATTTAATGAACAATTTAAAATCATTTCAATAAAATACATTATATATATATTTACATGATCAACTAATAAAAAACAATTTAATTTAATTTACGCATTTTACGTTATTTTATAATCTATTTTTGCTTTTGACGTGAAGAAAAGTATTACGTTTTAATACAAATGTACTTTGAAACGGCAAACAAACTAGTATCAGGTCTTAATATTAATAAAAAGTCTCAACTACTTGACATGTCTTGATAAAGTTCTAGTACCAATGTAACTTTTAATAATATTATAGAACTATCATTAAAATAAATTCAAGACAAAATCCTAGAAGCAATTCTCGCTTTAATCGAGTGGTCAATTATAAACTTAGTAATACATGATCTAACCTATAATATCATAAGAGCCTCAGGCACTTCATGGTTTTCTTGACAGCACTTCAAGTGGTCGAACGTATTCTCTTGTGTTTCTGAAGAGATATAGTTCAATTCTAAAAAAAAATAAAAAATAGAGTAGTGAAGCATCACAAGGAATATCGACCAAGGTAGGGTTGCTAAGAAATACATTTTATATCAAGTACATGGCCTGTTCCATTGACAGATATACCACTAGCGGGGCAGGTAAAATATTTGTCAACACTACAATTTAAGGACCTCACCTATTTAAAGGTAAATATATCCAAACTGTGGTATTTCTAACAGGAATGGTGGTTTAGAAGCCTTAACACCACTAAAACAAACTTCAATCAGGATACCTCAAACTTTTCAATTGTGATTCTGTTAAAAACTTCCTTATTTGTTTGAGCAAGTCTAAATTTATGTTTCTGAACATTTAATTCGATCACATTAGTGCGACCTTTTGTGGGAAACGTCGTTGAAAATAGCCTAATTTTGTCTTTTTATACTTTTAAAAAAATTATAAAACTTAAAAAAAAGTCAACACCTTTCGCCTTTATTTTGGGGTGAACCATATATCGAAATAACGAACCACTTCTTAAATAACGCAGAATTTATGGACACCTGCTGCAAGTCACATTGGCATCCTTAAACTTCTTTCTTTTATAATATTTATATATAAAGGTGATGGATAATTTTCATCTTTATTAATAGGGCCTATGTATAGTTATATACATCTATTATTAATTAAAATACGTTTATCATAGCTATTAATAAAGTTTATATTAATTCTTTTAGAATGTTTATCTTACATATTTACATAAAATATACAATATTATTATATCTAAAAAAGGAGTATTACAGATTTGGACAAACACCCAATTTTACTGTTCTCGCTACAGAAAACAAATGTTTTTGACATAATTACGCACGTATGTTATATTACTGCGTTTTATATGTTTCTTTGGATGGATAGAGTATAAATACTTTTATTTGTATGTTCATAGCATATATTTTGTTGTATTACATAATTTACCAGTATCTAGGTTTGTCATTACATATCTAGTTGTGTGTATGTATGAATATATCTATGTACATTTATATTATATTTTATTTTGTTTTTATAAAAATATAAATAGATTATTTTTAATAATTATTATATACGTAAAATCGTAAAATATGAAAGGTTTTGAAGTGCTTCGGGTCCTACTACGCATCTATTGTATCCGTATGTACTCACTAATGAGGTGCGGATAAATAGTGTATAAATTAAAGGTATGTATCAGCATTTTATTGTAAGGATGTCGTCGCCCTGTCGGGCTTTAGTGATGATGATGATGATGATGTGTAGTCACGTCCGTCTTTATAGACGGTCTAGAACAGGGATTCTTAACCTTTTTTTTGTCAAGACCCAAAATCAACGGACGATCAACTTGGCGATCCATTGGTCTCTTTTGAAGTTGAGCAGTGATATTGTAATAATTTAAATGAGTGTGGCAATTATTTATAATTATATAAAAGCTGTAATTTTTCTAATAATTAGTAATTATAAAATGCAATCAGAATGTAATAATAGAATTAATAAAATATTACCAGTATTGAATTTAATCAATTAAATACAGTAATGTACGGTAGCTCCAATAATAATTATTTATTATTATGATGTTAGGTAGAACTACTCTAGAGATGGGAAAAACAGTGATTTTACGATATCAGTGAATACAGTGACTGTGATTTTAAAATATCGGTGATTTATAACAGTGATTTTTCACTGTGACCTTTATTCACAGTGTTTTGATGGACCGATATTTTTCCACTTTCCAACCACGGTCAAAGTTAGTATTTACTCGAGTGTCTAGACGAAGCAATACTAGCTCCGTAGCTCTCGAGTAACTGTTGCCATCCAATGCGAGTATGGAGTGTCTCCGATCACTGATATCTCAACCACCGTTACTTTTGAGATCGAGTCACTGGGAGTAGCGGTGATCATAACTGTTTCACTGTTAAGTGAAAAAATCACAGTCAGTGATTTATCACCCATCTATAGCCTACTCCCTATTGGGAGTATAAACATATTTTGTAACATATAATATGTTGTAATAATTGAAAATTCAAACCTTTTACAAAACAAAATTCCAAAAATAATTATTTACATTAGTTAACTGAGATTCTTGGTCTTGTACTGTTGCTGAAAGCTCTTCGAATCGGGGTCGTGTCTTTGAAAGGATGCATCTCAAGTTATGCTCTGGTTGTAGTCTGCTTCTAATTTTAGTTTTAATGATACAATATGTATAAAAGCTAGCTTCACATAGGTAGGCAGTCGTAAACGGAAGTAACACTTTCATAACTTCGTTCCCTAAAAGTTTTTTTTAAAGTTTTATCCAAAATAAACATAGTGGATAAGTTTATTTTTGGAAATTGTGACTTAAAGCTTCATCACTTTTAACTTAAATGAGCTCTTCCATGGAGACCTGCAATGTTTGAAAAATGTTCAAGTAAGTCTTCACCATGATTGTCAAGTGGACAACGGGGTTGCCGGTCTTATTGAATGTATGTAATCTTCTACCTTGATTTATTCCCGTTTCCCATGATATTTGCTTCCTGAGCGGGATAGAAAGGCCCATCAGGGTGACTCAGTGCACGTGGTGGTGTAATACTGCACCGCTAAGGGTGGGACGGTTGAAGAAAAGGTGAATTCTGGTAGTGTGCTTGAAGGGTTATGATAACCTGAGAATGACGGATTAGAAGGATAGTCACACCATTGGGAGAGGACTGGCTATCGGCTGATAAAGCCAGCATGATTACTGAATATAATTGAATAATATACTTTTAAGCATGGCTTAGATCATTCATAAAAGGTCGTTCAGGTAGGTTATTATACATAGATTTGACTAATCTAAGTATCATGTCTGGCTAAAACCATGTCCAAAGATGATGTAAGGTTCAGCTAGATGACCACTTGTTATCTAAACTACAATATTGGATTAGATTATTGATCAAAACGAAACGTAGTTATCATGTATGGGTTTAAATATTGGTCAATTAATGATGCCTAAGTATAATGCTGAGCACGGGCTAGTGGTCAAATACCGGTTATGCAGTTTTTTTTTATCAAGGGCTGAATGTCTCCCATTAGCGATGAATAAGGAATCATGTATGGTTCTGAGTAATTATCGAATTATGTCAAAGTATAATGAGGGTCTGGGATTAATGGTCAATTTTTGGCTAAGCATGTGAGGGTTTGATCAAAGATCAGATGTCCTCCATGAACGGCGTGTGACTTTATTCGATGCTCATATGACATGTATAGCTCTGAACAGTGATAACATTATGTCTGAGTATAATGCATGGTAGAATCAATGGTAAAATATCGTTCAAATGTGAAACATGGCTTTGATCAATCATCAAGTATAAGGATGGCTATGATCATGTCTAAGTATGATTTAGATCAGATTAATTTTAAGCATAATGTAGATATCCGGTCAAGTTAAAGTATGATGCAGCGTTCAGATCAATGATCTAATGTTTAAATATGATGTTGAGTTCTGGTTAATAATCAAATATTGTTTGATTAGTAGATCAATCGTAAAATATAATTTCAGTATCGTGCACAGCTATCAACAAGTCTATGTCTGATGTAGATCTTGATAAATGATCAAATATTGTTTAAGTATAATGTAGAGTTCTAATAGATGATCAAACTCTATATATGTATAATGTATTAATCAGATAGATGAACAATGGCGCGTAAGCCTCTGAGAAATAAGTAGTTATTGCAAGTATGTGATATTAACCTATGTATGAATATAAAATATTGCTCAAGCATAATGGATAGCTATGATTAATCAAGTATGACGCTTTGCTCTGATAAATAGTTAGATAATATCTAAGTGATTATTCTTATCAATGATCAAATGGTGTTAAATATCTGATAAATGACCAATGGACCATATATCGATGGGGCATGACTTTGATCAACCACCGAATACAATGCAAGTATAATCTACTGCTATGGTGACCTGGTGGTCTAGGGGTAAGGTGTCAGACTTCTATGCTGGCGGCCGGGGTTCGATCCTCAGTCCCGGCACAGATTTATCTGATTTCCAAACCCTTCCTACACCTCTGACAAGACATCTTGTGAATATGTGGAATGCCAGGTCGCCACCGTGGTTCGGATTCCACGTTAAACTGTAGGTCCTTCATTTCATCTCACAATCACCCTACCATTACACATTAGCGTAAGTGCGTATAACCCGAACGGGTAGTAAGACGCGGTGCTAGTAATAATAATGATAATAATAATAATAATCTACTGCTGTGATCCATTCTAAGTATGATATGGATTTTAGACCAAGTCTAACTAAGCTATGGATTATTGATCAAGTCTAAGTATGATATGAAGCTCAGATAGATGATCAAATATAGTTTAAATATAATGTAGAGCTCCAATTTAGGGTCAAATATTGATTAAGTATGAAGCATGGCGTCGATCAACCACAAAATATAGTGTGATTATCATGTAAGGCTATGATAAAGACTATGTATGATGTAGAGATCTGATCAATGATAAAATGTTGTTTAAGTATGATATGATGTTCTGATAAATGATTAAACATTATATATGTATAGTGTATTATTCAAGCTTGACGTCCATTATATCGAGTTTCATTTGTAAGTGTCCTAGGGCTAGGGATAGGTGGTTACAATAAGGTGGTCAGAAAAGTTTTGGTCTGGGACCTGGTCAGATATAACAATTTCGCAGTCAATGATGCAATCCATGAAGAGCTGTTGGGGATTGACTCACTGTAGAGGAATAATGGACTTAGTGCTAACTAAGTTGACTCTTGGTGTGCCTACTAGCTTAAGGGTCACAGAAAAAATAGAAGAATACTTTAATATTGCTTATAAAACAAAGAAAATCAATTAGATGCATATGTATTGTGCATCACGGGATAATCAAAACTTCCAGCTCTTTTGCCAGTAGTTTTAATATATTCCACAATTCCCTGTCTTTGATTGTAATATGTAAATAAGCACAGGAATAATAGGGTATGAGGAAACAAATCCTCACAATACTTATGATATGGGAATGTCTTCAATATCAAGCATTATTGGCAAAAGTTTGGCAAATATCAAGTTTGAACTAAAGATTACTTCTGAAGTGAAAATCAATGATGCTTTGTGTCCATTTGATCCAAGTTGTTATTTAAAATAATTTAAATTTACTAAGAAATCACAAAATCCATTCAAAGAAAACTTTGAGTACAAATTTATTCATATTCATTATAATTTTTTGATAAGATAGGAATACGCAAAACAAAGATCTCTTTATTATGGCTTTGTGTCACTTTCTGAAAGTGACATGATACCTTAATGTCATGTTTTGAAAGTGAAGGTGTTGAGAATACTGTTCACATCATTGATTAAGAATTCTTGATACACAGAGTTGTTTGGCACCAGCGAGATATTTTTGGAACCATTCTAGATAGGTACATTGAGTACATAAAGAACCATTACAAGGAAAATGCTATAATCGTCATTGATGGATACCCTGAAATTGTAACAGAACAGTACCAAAGCTGCTGAACGTGCACTTTGACTAACATATTCCTATGCAGGGATTATATTTGATGAAACCATGTCTTAAACAAGTAAAAGAAAGTATCATTAAAAATGAGAGGAACTAAAGTTGGCTTATCAAAATGCTGAAATATAATTGAAAGAAGTTTTAATTTAAAACAGGCTGATGAAGATGCAGACACATCATTTGTAAACATTGCTATTGAAGCATCCTCTTAAAATGAATCGGTGACTATCGTGAGGGAATATGTTGAGCTTTTATCTATCCCCACTGCCTTAGTTGGGTCAAAAACAAGCATCCACATTGTAAAAAGATTAAAAGGGAACATTGAATATAATGTTTAAGCAACAAGATCCATTAAATTCAGCTCTACTGTCAAGAAGAACACCCTTTTTATACATGCGTTCACTGACTTCGTTCGTTGACTGATAATACTACTTCAATTTTCCAGCAGGGTGAGATGAAGTTTGTTAAACTATTAGAAAAAAGTGCATAGCTACAAGAAGATTTTTCTGTTTTTAAATACGTTGCTACTAAACCTGTGAAAATTTCTGAGGTCAGGAAGAGAATTTGTTCAAATCTACTATGGCACTGAGTGTGGATACCTCCGAGATTTGAGATACCAGTTATTTGCGAAATAACTGAAGGTAAAACATTCAATCTGGCTTGTTTGCACCCCAAAGAAGATGTTCTTCAAAATAATTGTTTACGATCATATCACCACATCCATAAATAGATGGGAAATGAATTTCCACCGATGGAGTGAGGTTGGAAAATCACCATGAATGAACTTGTTCCTTTTACAACAAATAGAGAACCTGCATCTACAGAGCTTCTTCTCCACAAAAAATCATGTAAATACCTTAAAGGTTGCACAAAGAGTATTTGGTGCTTTAGGAAAGCTGGATTAAATGACTCAGTGATTTAAGAACATTGCAATGTATTGCTGAGCTTGAATTCTGACAATATTCTACAAGAGGAAAACTGTTATGATCCTGTTGATATGCAACCATAAGAATTCTTTTCTGTAGCAGATATAGGATAAAAACATAAGGAACTTTTTTTATCTTCACAGAAATAAAATAATACTAAAAGAGAGTTGTCTATGTTCATTTGTTTTATATGAAGTACTACAAGATTTTTTTTTTGTAATATACTAGATGTTATTACTTGAAATATAATCTTTTTCAACCATACTTACCTAAGATGTTTAGAACAGATTATTTAAAAGGATATACGACCTTACGTTGCCACAAAAAATCCTTGAGTTTCGATGATATAAAATTGTATTGGTAAGAGTTGTGAAGTTACTCGCAACCCTAGAGCCTAAACGATGCATATTAGAATAGAAGTACATAGAGCTCTTTATGCAAATAATTTGATATATATATTACATTTTGTATTACGTGTTTTGCTCTAAAATAGTTTCAAAGTGAATATATTTACAAAAATCGTATTGTTTATGACATTTCTCCAAAGGAACTGTAGGTATTGTCGAGGAACAGTCAGTTAACTGTTGCCAAATCTACCAGTTTTCAGTTATGTTGGAAGATGGTGTGCTGGCGTAAGAAGGATATACCGGAAACATCGATTAAAAAAGTTTCAAAATTTTTCGTATATTATTTATTTCAATAAAACAAGAGATGGACCACGTTGTTTTCCTCTAGTAACCATACAGGACCCTTAGAGATGATATTGTAGCTGTTGCCTGAAGAGGGAGGATTATGTTAGTTAGTAGTTGTCGATAAATACTATCACTATTATACCAGCATTACACTCTAACAAATAATATAGCTCACTAACAAAGGGAGGATTATTAATACTCACAAAACAGAAAAGAGGATATTGAACTTTTAACAAGGTTTTCATGCGCCCTAGGCGAAGATTAAAATTTGCGCCCCAGTTGTATTCAGTTTAATATATAAATAACTGCACGACGCAAAATAATAATAACGTGCCAAAATACAAGATCAAAAAAATAAAGATAATATTATTATTATTAGCACCGCGTCTTACTACCCATTCGGGTTATACGCATTTACGCTAATGTGTAATGGTAGGGTGATTGTGAGATTGTGATTGTGAGATGAAATGAAGGACCTACAGTTTAACGTGGAATCCGAACCACGGTGGAGGCCTGGCATTCCCCACATTCACAATAAAGATAATAAAGTTTAATATATACTACATAATAAGTGATGTCCCCTAATCATCCACACTTATCACCTTAATCATTATGTACAATTATATTATCCCTACGTCCCTTTTTTATCTCTCTTAAAAACTCAGGAAACCTTTTTATTAAATAAATAATTCATCGACAAAGTGACCCGAATGACATAAATTATAAAACGTATTATGTTAATAACCAACCATCTTTTTTGAAAATATTTCCTTAATATTAAGTGTGATTTCTTTATTTATATATAATTTTATAAGCTTATTTTAAATATATATTTTTTAACCAAGAAGTTACACTTTGTTGGAATGTGCCCCTATTAACTTTGAGCTCTAGGTGACCATTATGATTCGTATAATGGACTGACCCTTTCATTGAAACAACATAAAAATATACTGGAAACAATTTTTTTTTGTGTGTGTATGACTACAGCCTGGACGTTGATATAAAATTATCGCAGAAAATGGGGTTTGCCAGCTCTGTCTCGCGAGCCATGAGTTTATAAAACCTGTAATATACTGAGGCCGACTTCAATGAAAATCGTCTCCCTGAGTCTAACCGCCTACGGCCATCATTATCTCGATTGTTCCATTTCCTGAACAGTCCTCATTTAGAAGTTTCGGCAAGTCGACAATTCAACTTCAAGTATTTTCTTTGAGGCATCGAGGATGTGCTCACGTGATGATAACGGAAGGGGTGATCAAAGTGTTCAATCAACAGAATGCCATCTCACATAGACAGAAAGGAGGAGTAAGTGTGAATAATGTATCCAAGTATCATATTGCCATATCACATAGACAGAAGGGAGGAGTAAGTGTGAATATTGTATCCAGGAATCATATTGCCATCTCACATAGACAGAAGGGAGGAGTAAGTGTGAATAATGTATCCAAGTATCATATTGCCATCTCACATAGAGATAAGGAAAGAGAGAGCTGTGAATATAGTATCCAAGTATAATAGTGCCATCTCACACAGACAGAAGGGAGGAGTAGGTGTGAACATTGTATCCAAGTATCATATTGCCATCTCACATAGAGATAAGGACAGAGAGAGCTGTGAATATAGTATTCAATCACCATAGTGCCATCTCACATAGACAGAAGGGAGGAGTAGGTGTGAACATTGTATCCAAGTATCATATTGCCATCTCACATAGAGATAAGGAAAGAGAGAGCTGTGAATATAGTATCCAAGTATCATAGTGCCATCTCACACAGACAGAAGGGAGGAGTAGGTGTGAACATTGTATCCAAGTATCATATTGCCATCTCACATAGAGATAAGGACAGAGAGAGCTGTGAATATAGTAT
>CABFVZ010002857.1:0-77644 GCA_902151445.1 Timema monikensis | reverse complement strand
TAGCCACCCATAAAGAATCGTGAATAATTTCTGTAAATTTACAGCACTAACGATGAAAATCGGGCACTAACCAGCACTAACGTAGCACAAACGATGGGCGTTTTCAAAAACCGGGTGGCTAAAAGTTGGGTGGCCAGGGAGACACACATCAAAGTTTCTGCTTTTTATGTCATCTAGGGGTTTCTGGAGGGTGAGGAAACACGCACACACACACACACACACACACACACACACACACACACACATTAGGAAATTATATAGAAAAAGGCAAGAGATATAATACATTTTTATTCTGAAATTTGCCTTTAATGTGAATAGCTTTTATAATTATTTCACATTTTAATAACTACCATTTTAGTGTTGTCATCATCACAATCAATTGACTTAAGTAAGACTTAACTTCTGTTTCTAGAATTTTCTAATCTTACAATGATTGCGAATACGCGGGAAAATATTTAAAATGTTTATCTGCTTTATAGTTAGGTAGATTATGGCAAATATATGGCTGGATCATACACACTAGCAGTGAACAGTTTAATAAATAGAGGATTCATGAAATCATTATTCATTGATAAATGAAGATCACATTCTTAGGGTAACATGAATTGAGGATAAACAGAACAGGGATTATTTAAAAATAATGTAATGGAAAATAATCTGTGTTTCATATGTGGAACCTGTGGTCCAGATATGAAGTGCTCAGCTGATAAACCATACGAAGAGATCCTGCACTATTACACAAGTATAATGAAAAACGTCAAAGAGTTCTGTGAGATGTTGCCTACTGGTTTTATGGCTACTGGATCTGAAAGTCCAACTGAGCCACTGAACAAGCAAGCATAGCTTTACAAGTCTTGTAGTTTGCTGTGAGCTTGACAGAAAATCCCTTTGCATTTCAAAGGTGGATGGTATCAGTGCTTGGGGTGGCAAGAGTTCTACAAGAGATTCAGAAATTTTCTAGCAACCATGTGAATGAATTACACCATCATGAACAAGGTATAGTATATCAAGAAAGGTTCAAAGAAGAAGTTAAACAAAATGAGGGAAGATATGGTGTAATTTGGTAATCCATTCCAAGTCTGTTAAGAATTAGGAATATTTATAATCATGAATGTGCCGTTGAAGTGGTTGCAGTGTCAGTCCATAAAATAAAGAGACTGGGGATGGAGCAGTATACTAAATATGGTATGGAAGTACTAACTAACAGATCTGCATCAATTTACAGCCAGATCAAGAAAAACTGAATACTACTTTTCAAGCGCCCACATAAAAAATAACAATATTTTTTAAAAAAAAGATATGATAACATGAAAAGTGATTACGGTCTTTTAAGCCAACCATTCATATCGTGTCAAACTAATTTTAGAGAGTTTTTTTTGCTCAAGAGAATCATCCCTCTTCATCCATGGTAAACTTAGACAATCTAGTAGTAAATCTGAGTTATTGGGGAGGAGTATTGCAACACAAAAAGAGAGCACTGTACCTCTGTTTGATGTCAACATTTTTGATGGAGCTGCTATAATTCATGAACTGATTAGGAGCAAAGCTAGCACATTTCAAGAATACAGCAAAATGGTGTTTTTACCTTGGGTACCAAACAAAACTTCATAGTTGTTTTAGAGTGGATATAGTTTGGGATACGTACATATATGGAAGTTTGAAAGTTTCCACACGAGATAAGAGGGGGAAAGGTGTACAAAGGAAAGTGGCCCTTCAGGCAAAGCTGGTTGTTAATTTTGAAGACTTCTTACATGACACTAACAATAAAGAAGTACTATTTAATTTCTGGCAACTGAGGTGCAAGTTAATAAATAGCCATATGAAAAATAAGTATATGTAACATCTGGAAGATTTGTCATCTTTACCGGTAAAAGTGAAAAGATCTCAGACACTGACCATGAAGAAGGTGATTCTAGGATGTGTCTGCACCTTCTGAATGCTGTAAAAAAGGTACAAACTCTATCGAGAACAGCATGGTGGACACAGATGTCATAGTTATTCTGTTAGGTATCTTCTCTTCCAAACATCCAGCTATAGGTAGCCTTTGGAAAAGAGAAAATTTTTAGTTACTTCCACATTAACTATATTTACCTATTGCTTGGCCACGGCATTTCAAGTGCCCTGCACTTCTTTAATCCCCTTACCGATTCCGACACAACATCAAAGTTTAGTGGCAAAGGAAAACGGTCATCCTGGAAGATCTGGAAATCAAATTTCACTGCTGTTACAAATAAAAACTTTCCTCTCGTGTGACAGTGAGACTTTTAAAGCCGTGGACCCGATGACAGACACTTTCACTGAAATATAACGTTTTGTCTACCTTCTGTATGATCGTACATCTAATGTTTGTCGAGTGAATGAACTAAGTAAGATAAGATCTTTTTACGCAAGGGAAAAATGTGAAGTTTATGCAGAACCTTCCACCAACTCAGGATGCATTGCTTCAATATGTGTTTTGTAGCATATACCAATCTATTATCTGATTTACAAGTTTGAATTCTCTGCAAAATATTCCCAGCTCTGAAGGTTTCGGGTGAACGAAATCAGTTGTTGGAAATTGGAAACCACGGTGGATGACCCTACCTGAAGCCACTAAGACAGGGGTGTTAAACTCAAACAAGTGTGAGGGCCGTATTATATCATTAAGTAGGCATTGCGGGCCGCACATAGGCTTATGATATTATACAATTTAAATGTTTATACAAAATAAAAAAGTTTTTTTTTTCCTTGACCCTCTTCGTTCTTAAGGTATACTGATTAATACAAAAATATTTTCTTTCGATGTGGATGCAAAAGGAAAATTAAAAAAAACAAACTATGTTTAAATGTCAATTTAAAATTTAAAAAAATTGCTAAAATAAAAATAAATGGTAATGACAAAGACAGCAGACCTAATAATAAGCTTCATTCAAAACTCAAATATTCTAAATTTGAAACAAAATGTCAGGAAAAGTGAAATATCGGTTTTAAGTTAGAAATAGCACTTAAGAAACATAATTTAAAAATAAAAATTATAATCAACTAAAATGTAACATAAACATTAATTAAAATGGTTCCAACACGCATGCCTTCAAAGACATAAAAATTATAAAAAATATTCTCTCACGTTCAAGAAAAGTAAATAGAATTGACGTTTCAATGAGCCATTATTTCCCCAAAATAAATCTCTATAACTTTAGTTACCATTTAAGAAATGTAAGAATCACAATTAGTTAGAAATTTGAAATGCTTCATGTTTTGTTTATTAGTCTTTATTGTAATAATCACGCATCATTACTTCTTTTATTACAGTTCCATTCTTCTATGCACAGTCGCTCATGCTCCTTATAACGGGTTCTTACTAGAAATTATCTTATGGAAATTGATTTCAATTAGATTTCATGCTCATAAAATTATTTTAGCTTCATCCGATGATTTAGATTTAGATTTTTTTAAATGACACTCTAACAAGAGTATTTAATTCTTCTCCTTATGTATTTTTAACCAGACTGAAACCTAATTATTTAAAAATAAATAATTTTAAAGCACACAATACACAAAACAGTATCTTCAAAATACAAAATGTTAAGCTACTAACGCATGTTTTTAGAAAGGCAATGCTCTTATGTCCAAACTGGAAAACCGTAATACCTCCCATGATTCCATATCCTCTATACAAATACAAGTATTAAAAAAATAGTTGTATTGTTGAAATCATTTGTAATATATTGGGTTTTTGTACGTGAAAAAGTTCTTACTGTAAAACATTGTACGTATAAAATAAATATTAATAAGGTTTATATATTATTTGAATATACGACCCAATTAAACGTTTTACTCTTTGTTAGTGTATTTTTTCACAAATCAATAGTTAATTAAATATTTGACTCTTTGTTAATGTATTTTTTTTTTTTCAAATCCGTAGTCAATTAAATATTTGAGACTCTATTAATGTATTTTCTCAAGCAGTCGTAGCTAGTTTAGGTAAATGTTTTTAGCTCAGGTAGAAAGAAAGATGTTTCAAGCCTGAATAGCTTTAATCTTCACTAGCCAACTGTCAAACCCCCTATTCATCCACACTCCCCAAGTCCCTTCACAGTCACGTTACAGCAACTCTTTGAGACTAGATTCTTTTTAAAGTTATTAGTGGTACTCCTGACACAAAATAAAATAAAGAAATAAAGAGTAAGGGTATAATGAAAACTAGAAAAAATTAAAATTTACTACAAAGTGGAGCTAGTCTCAATTGGGGAAGCGGAGGAGAAAATTATTTTCTCCTTGCAAGAAGCACTTTTTTCATTTTCATCGCTTGGGGAGATGTTTTTAAACTTATAATAGCAAACTAAACTTTGCTATTTATTTTTGGAAACTGTCCAAATTAAGGTTTGGGGAGACTTAAGTCTCATATTTTACTCTAACCCTACTTCGCCTCTGATTTCTATAAGACATATGAAATAGTATATGCTTTTTACTTTCTCTCTATCTTACAGGTAGAAAAAGTATTGTGACCGCCAAAAAAATTGAGATCGAAATGTTGATGAATCTTGACGTTTCACCCCGAATCCGAAAAAGTGTTATTTGAATTACCGTCTGTCTGTACCTCCGAATAGAGCCTAAACTGTTTTATCGATCGGGATGAAACTTGGTATCTAGTGTTTTCATAGGGTTGTCTCAAGGGTTTTTTTGGAATTGGATATACAACCCTAAAATTAAGGGTAGCTTACTGAAAGCCAAAAAGAGAAACATGTAAATTTTCTCAAAATCGGCTCTAACGATTTTGATTAAATTTCATTTCAAACTTTTGTAAATATTCTGAACAAAATGACCATGCAAAAATATTAAAAATTAATGCTTATTTAAGTATTTAGTGATCTATTTATCTATTTTTATTGTCCTGTCATGCGGTCCGCAACACAACTTCAATCGAGAATAACTCAAAATGGACTAAACGATTACATTATTTTACCAGTTGAAAGTAGTTTTAGACCTCTAATACGTTATTAATGTGAAATTTGATATTAATTTTAACAATTCGTTAATTTAAGGAATGATTCATAAGTGAGTCTACCGACATACCCTAAATAAAATAGCCATTATTACTATTGCGATTTAAATATTGATTTCTATGCATATCAAGAGGATGATTGAAAAACTTTATTGATGAGCTCAGCTCGACACTCGAAAGTACTCACATAACCCTATGTCAAAAAAAATCTATATAATACATAAAATTTATATAGTAAATTAAATATATTATATAAAATCTAGTTTATTTTTATATATAACTTATATCATATAATATATCCACACTATATATATTAATTATTAATAAATGATAAAGAATGAATAAAAAATGCTAAGTTTGGCGCTAACCACAAGAGTCCCAAACTTAAGGACATATTATGAATGCCACCCTCTTGAGCATGTCGTGTCAGTCTTGTCAGTAGTAGTCATTCAAACACCTTACGCAAAGAGTCGAGTAGGCTGATAAGTCGTTAAGAAAAAGGCAGGGCCGGGTTCATATCTGGCTTGTGGACTAACAGGTAACAGGACGTTTTCACGTTTCCTGAGCTCAATGAAGTGAATCAGAAGCAGGATTGCGATGAACATTTCTTCTGGGGACTACGCTTACAATCCCATTAGGTCCAGGTGCCATAATGAGTCTTAGTGTGTCTACCGACAGATACATTTCTGTCATTTAAGCAGGTTTTGGTTCATCTACGGGTACTTAAGATATCACACGGATGAGATCCTCCACAAGTATTATCTGTACTGGGTCCAACGGTTCATTGATCGGTATGAATTTTACCTCTATGTTCTTAGCAAGATTGTCAGTCTCCTCCTGGTTATAGTTGGCCTCCTCGCTCCATCCTACGATAGGCTACCTTGATTTGGGGACTATAGTCAAGTTCCTCACTATCTAACATAAGGCCCTGTCATTTACGCACAGGCTCTCAATCTTGTCTTCCCAGACACAGTCCCGGTATACTTGGACCATCTTGCGAACCACATGAACTTAATAATTCCAGTTGACCTTGTCTACCGTGTTCATCAACGTTTGCTAACCCTTCCGCAACCAATTTTTCTCTCGGATGCCCTTTAAGATAGAACCGGGTAAATAAGATTGTGGCACCCTCTTAATATGGTGCCTCAGCTTAAAAGATTCAAGCATTTCCTCGATGGCGAAAGCAATGATATTCTTATAGTTGTCAATTTCAGCTGTCGTACGAAAGTTTGGGATGGGTTCCAACCTCTATTTAAACACATCCGTGAACCTTCCCCAGGGGCTGCTTGTCAGGTTGGGTTTTCCAGGGTTCTAGAAAGAACACCGTAGGTTCCAGGTTCACAAGAAAGGGATTGACATTATTCTAGCCTTGATAGCTAGTTCAGAAGCAATTGTCGTCTAATCTATCTGGTGACATCGAAGTCGAAGACGTCCATCTAGCAGAGAGGATTGATTGTAAAGGAAATGGGTGGGGATGGGGGACCATAGGTCACCAGGAGGACGGTTTCAGTGGGGGTTCAACCGGGTGTGAAGGGTTAGTTCCATGTAAGTGCACCGGTGAAAGGTTCTACAGTGGCTTTTGTGTTGGAGCAGGAGTCACGTTAACGTTAACGTGCCTAAAGGGATTTTGGCCTTGCTTTAGAACATCCTTCCACCCTTCTCGAACCTTGAAGGTGTATGCATTATCTGCTTCCTGTAAGATCTTTTAAGTTGGACAGCCCCATCAAGCCAAAGAGAAAGAGCTTCAGCAGTGCAGGCACTTTGGAGGAGATTGTGTCTCCTCTGGGTACCCACCCCTTTAACGGTCACCCCCACAAAACCCACACCTTGGACTAGCATGGCAATATATCTTAATGAAACCAAACTAGTAAAATTTATTATAAAAACAGAGCCACTGGGCGACTTACTTCTCCACCGAGATGCAAAGCACGTGCAAAACTATAAGAATATACAACCTCGCATTATACTCTCATGGTGTCAGAGAGACTACCAAGTTAGGCAATTTCCACTTCACTCTAATTCTACGGTTCCACTTTCTCTGAGAGAGCATAAGTTTGATGGTTTTCACAGGGAATCCCATCTCCAGAAGTTCCTCCGGGATCTCATCTAACTTTGTGTTGGTCATAAGTCCCTTGACTACGACTCAACCCAAAAGCTCTTTTCCCAGCTCATAGGACCAATGCTGTAACCCAATACTAGGCAGAAGCCTCTGGAGTGCACGAAAATTATCCTCTGACCCACCTTGGAGGTACATGTGATCTTCCGGGGGCCTTACTTTATTAATTGGTTCTTGAAGCGCAGTGTAAATGACCCTTGACACCTTGGAGTAGTTCTCCACATCAAATCCACACAACTCTCCTTGGCAAAGAGAACAACGCTTGATGCAGTTCTTTTGGACTTCTACAATTACGTGTGTGTCATTGCCACTGCGCATTTTTAATGACAACTCATTTGTTCCACACTTTGATATCTTTACGATCGCAGAAATGCTTAGTCTCTCCTTGGTTAGGGCTTTGTTTGATATCGTTAAATATAAACCTATAATGCTGGTGGAACTTTCAACTCTCTTCCCGGTTTTGAATCTTTAGACTCTTGGAAGAGCCTCCAGCATTTTGAGAATATTGGTGGCACGCACCTTTCCAAGAGTTGTAACGGCTCAGCTGGACTCTCCCGCACTCGCATAGCTGCCAACTCGTTGAAGGAGGGCAGCAATAACTCCCAAGCTAAGGTACGAAGAAACCATACACTGGATACCCGGATGTTCCTGGGAAGGGCCGAGTTGTCACTCACCCTGAGAAAGGCTGGCGACTCTTGGTAGCCATTAGTGGAAAGAACCACATTAGCTAAAGAAGCCCAGTAGATTCGTTGGTGCAAGAATCTCCAGCCATGAGAAAGACTAAATCCTTGAGTTGTCTTCAATTCGTATGCACCTTTTCTAGATTTGGAGAGGTTATGTATGCTGTTAGCTACTGAGTCCCTGGAAAAAGCATTATCATAAGACTTGGTTTTCATGAAAAGTGGAGGCCTCTTTACTGATACTTATAGTAACCTCCCACTTGCTGCAAACATGAGCTCCTTTTGACGGGAGGAGCCTTAAGAAACCACGAATGGGAACTTTTGACTTACCCGGTTAAGTTGGCGGCCTGCAGTTGATTGCTTGAGCCAACTAATTCCCCTGACGATCGCTAATACCATAGAGAAAGGAATAACATATACATACATTTCTCTATGCCAATACCTTCTTCCTGTTTGGAGCTGGACACCTCCCGACTCCGTCTCTCTTCAAATCGTCCATTGGTCACGAACCGAACCCAACGCCAACTCCCTTCCTCTTGTTGTTCCTGCTGGACTCGTTCGTTTTGTAGAATGCTCGTAACGCTCCAAACGCTAAGAGCACGTGTGGGAGGCAGGGCAATACCTNGGGGGGGGGGGGGGGGGGGGGGGGGGGGGAGCGTGTAAGAGGAAGGGGGTAGAGAAGATGTGTGTGTAATGAGGGGTTGATGGGGCTGTTGATTATTAGAATATTAAATGTACCAAATTAAACGTAACAGTTGAATATTAAAATGAGATTTAGTAGAACTATACATTCTTAACCTTTTTCATACACACTTTGGTATAATTAATTTCTAACCAAACGTTAGTATGTGCACAGGCTGTAAACGGCAAACTTATGCTCTTTTTTTTTTTGCATGTGGTATATTTGACCATGAGAGATGTATTTAGTTCGGTAGCTGTGTATGACTACATTTATCCTCTCCGTGGGAACAGAACGTTGTCCAGGTAATGACCAGGAACAGAAATTCCAAAATTATTTTGTTTGGAGGAAATCTTAAAATATTTTGTAAAACATTGGGTAAATCCTATTTGGCTGATACATATTAGGTTTGACAAGTGTACATTACACAATATACTTATACATCAGTAGGGTTAGTACGTAACAATTAACTAATACTTTCGAATAAAATATTTCAAGATTTTTTTACTTTGACTATTAATATTCTTACTAACTTCACCCTTATCATTATTACCCCTAGTTTTCTCTTCATCATCTTCGGATACACGAGCTTTCTTAACATATTGTTCAAAAATTATGGGCTGACCAATAAAAATCCATCTTTAGTTAAGTTCTCGTGGAACTAGTACGTCTGGTACATAGCAAATAAAGCCAAAAGCTGCACTTTTTGATTGGAATATGCTACTTTCTGTAGTCATACGGGATGTGAAAAAAGACATTTTCAGATAGGGAGCCACTTGAAAATCCGTGCAGGACACCAAAATGGCGTCCATTTATAACCGCTATTTTAGTGTTCTTAATTAAATTGTATCTCAGCTCTTAATATTCCGATTTAAGTTTTGTTGTTGTTTGAAAGCTCTTGCCAAGAAGAAACTAATTTGTCATCAGATATTTATCTCTAAGCCTTAAGGGTGCTACATGGGCAGATAGAAATACCTCGTCAACTTTTGGGGGTACACAAAAAATTCACCTCTTCTCTTTATCTATCTTTCTTCCGGTAAGTTCGTTACAGATTAGTGAAAGAGGAAGGACGAAATACTTGTCACTCAAGGTCGGGATGATTCATTCTCCAGTAAAAGCGACAGATTTTCCACTCTTTTGGTTTATACTTCACAACAGCACACTGGCTTGATGCACAACCAATCTACTTCCAAATTTAGACAGTGCGAGTTGTTTAAAAGAAATAAGAACATTACTATTTCAAGTTGTTAGTAATGCTGGTCTTGTATATTAAATCGTGATTTACATTCATGTACATAACATAATTAGGTACTTACATTCATGTACATACATTAATTAGGTGCTTATAACTTTATTTTTTAGCTTTGTATCTAAATATAGCAATTATTAGGTTAATTTTCCACAACCATCTAACTACGTGTTATGTATTATTTGCATGTGCACTAATTAATACTCTAATGTGTTATAGAATAGCAAAGTTTAATATTAAGGGAATTGTACCCGCATTAACGAAGAGCGTGAGTGGAAATCGAACATTCAGGACAAAATCCCCCTCTATACACAAGACCAGAATTCGAACCCTAACTTCCATGTTATTGGCAACCAATTCTATTGTTAGAGCGACGCCTTAGATCATTCGACCCTTTGGGTAAATCCAAGCCGGACAGTAGCTTGAACTCTTTTAATAATTAGTTTAAAATTCTTATAAAACCACGCATAAAAAAATAGCCCTCTCCAGTGGAGACGTGAACAAAGTAATATCTCTCATCTAGTCTAATTTACAGGTGATGGTAGGTTGGGGCTGGAATTCCAGTCGTGTGCTCTGAGATTGTTTGCCTTCAATTATTTTCCACTCTTCCTTTACACAAATGAGGGTATAAGACCTTTGATAATTTCCACTTTATTCTCCTTTAGTGCAATTATTGTATTATTAGGAAATTCAACATTATTTAAAGGCAAAACTAGCAGCACCTAAATGTGTAACAGTTGAATAACAATTACTTCTTTTTTTCGATTTTAAAGGTAAGTGGTGGTGAAATTTTTTATTGTATAGAACGTTTAGCTATTGTTGATACAATATTTTGATTTCTAGTTGGTGTAATTAAAACAACTTTATAACCTATCTTTATAAATAATATTAGATAAGATGGTGTAGGTAAGCGTGACATTTCAATTAATTATTAGCTATACCCATAAAATAATTACGAAATATTATGCTTGTGTTTTGATTTATTTCAATTTTTACAGTTATGATTTAGTTTGTATGTTTCCGAATATTCCTACACTAACAAAAATATATTACAATAACAATCAATAAGCTTGTGTGGATATAGTTTTTATACAAGTTATATAAAAAATTAGATTAATTTATTCCTGTGTGATTAAAATAGCTTTCATTTTATATTTACCGTAGAGTAAAATCTGTTAGTTTCAATCTCTACGTGGAGAGCCTAAACAAGGGAAGTAGTGTTGAATGTATTTTAACAACCTAATAAAGTTAAAGTAAATATAAATATAGAATTAAATTTAAGCAAGGAATATCCACTATATGTGTACACTTGATGAAAGGCAACAATGTCCAATATACGTGTACAACTGATGAAAGATAACAATGTCCACTATACGTGTACACTCTGATTAAAGGTATCAATGTCCACTATACGTGTACACCTGATTAAAGGTAGCAATGTACACTAGGCTATATGTGTACACAGTACACCTAATTAAAGGTAGCAATGTCCACTATACGTGTACAAGTGATGACAGGTAAAAATGTCCACTACATGTGTATAACTGATGAAAGGTAACACTGCCCACTATATGTGTGGACCTGAAGAAAGGTAACAATGTCCACTATACGTGTACACCTGAAGAAAGGTAACAATGTCCACTATATGTGTATGCACCTGATGAAGGAATGTAATGTTAGCTATATGTGACTCCACTATCTGTATGTTTCAAGGCAGTATTTCCCAACTTTTTTTTTTTTAGCTTACTGCCCTCTTCTGAGAATTTGATGCTGCTACAGCCCCTACCCCCGAGTTATATGTAATATGCATACTGAAATCAATGATAATAACCTTGCAGAAATACTATTTTCCCACTTGGTAAATATTCCCTCCCTTGAAAAGAACATGATTACAAAATTAATGCACTTTTTACGTGGCATAATTTATAATTCTTATGAATAAAACACACGTTAACACATAACTTATGTTAAATGGTTATAAACATAAGGAATAAATCGTATTGTTAAAATTATAGAACATAAATACAGTATTAATATAAGACCCTTTTGTTAAATATTTTATTGCCTTTATTTATTAGTATAAAATTATTCCTGCAATATCAGTAAAAACCCATACGCTACCGTACAACTCCCTTACAATTATTTACCATATCACAAAACCAAAACACCCCCTGGAGGACGGTATCACCAAATGTGGGAAACACTGGTATAAGGCTTCATTCTCGTGTTATCATCGTCGTGGCCTGCTGATGACGGGAACATTGGTATTCAAATTCCAGTCGGGTATGAAAAACTACACGTATACCACCAAACTTAGAAAAAAATATGTTCACTATACGTAGTCCTAAATCACAAAATAAAGGAAAATCATGTTCACTACACGTATACCACAAAGTTCAGGAGAATTATGTTCCCTATACGTAGGTTATATCACAAAATAAAGGTAAACCATGGCCATAACATGTAGGGCCTATATCACAACACAAAGGAAAATCGTGTTCATTACACGTATAGAACAAATGTTAGGAAAATCACTACAAACATACCACAACCCTTTAACAATACTGATTTGGACCCCTCTCATATATGTAAAAATTCATGGATGAAGTACATTTTCTTTAAAGTATGGTATGTAAAATATCCTTTCAATACTTCATCCATGGAGAATCACGCGCTTTTTAGAAACAATGTCAAAGGATTGCACAATTAAAACGGATTTTTTCTTTCAAAAGTGAACTTCGCAGTACCAAAGAAGCAAGTAACGCTAGCTCCCTATACCCAATAGGAAGCTAGCTTTCATAACACCTGTCGTCAGAACTCTTTCGATTTGTTGGTTCTAACACTGGTCACGAGAGGTCCAAGGGGTAAGGAGTAGGTCATATATAAGCTGCTTGTGCGTATGAACACACAGAGTGTGACAATACAAATTAAAAAGTGCCGGTAGCATAATATAGCAGTAGAAGTAATTCACAGTGCCACTAAATGAAATCTGTAGTTCAACTAAGCTGTATCATATAACTTAAATCTTCAGTGACGAAGATAAATAACTCTAATAAATCGTGTGAAACTTTAAAGGTGTTATTTATTCAGTTAAAATATCACATATAATTCCGTATCAATATAATTGGCGTTCAACCACGAGGCTATAAATGTCAATTATCTCACAATAACGAAATACCATACCACTTATTTAGTGCTCGATCACGGGGCAATTATCAGCTGATTAAACGGTATCACTTCAATCGGCGCCCATCCATAACTCGTAACGTTTTAATAGACGCCCAACGTGGACCGATTAAATCAATATCATAATAATGCTTAAAAATGAATGTTCAAAAAAGGTTTATCAAATAATAAAATACATTTATGTTTTATATTATATCACAACAAAAAAGCACATTTTTTCTTTATTAATCATATATTTTGTATATAAATATATTACATTTTTTAAATAACTTTTATCTCACAATTTAAAAATAGGTTTGTAATTTACTATAGGCGATTTATCATTACAAATATTTTATTAATGCAATTATTTATTATCTAATGTCTGATTAAGTTTTTCGTGAATCCCAGTAAACGTGTGTACTTATTAATGGACCCTTAGTCTGCATTTAAAGGTAGCAAGTTTACCTTGAATTATTCTACTATCAAATTAATACTACTGCCATTCATAGTATAGTAGGTGTAAACCTACATTCTTTCCGCCATTTAAAGCGGGCCATTCTAGAAAAAGGTTTTCAAATGCTCCAGTGTTTTCACTTATAACTGATAAATACTCATTTTTCCAACCACATTAACTGGCGTATATGTAAATACAATTGATTTGATTACATAATTCTAGCTGGTCAATAGTTGTCCAACAAGTCCTAGACCCCAGCATTCACTGGTCTATAGTTGATAAGGTTGTGTGCCTCTTGGCTGTTTGGTAAATCATGAAACAACCGGTTGATATGACTGTGTTGACAATACACACGCTAGACAACAAAACAAACTGGAATGGAAACTTTACTGCAAATAACTAATGCACATTGCAAACAATTAATATCATTACTTGCTAAAATGTTAAATTGATTCTAGCTTATTATTGATAAATATTGTTAGCGGAGTTCTGCAGTTTCACGGTTGAGCTGTTACTAAGCTAACTATAACTATAGTTCTTGTTTAGTCGAGTTAGTCGATAGAATGAACCATCATTTAGAAACCGAGTGTATTACTACAATACTTGTGCTGGATTTTACTGAGCTGATATTTACTATCAACAACATCAGATCTACCTTGGTGGCATGGTTAACTAACGCGCTAGTTTCGTGTTGAGCTAGACTGCTGAGGGCGTGAAGATTGAGGTTCTAATCTCTCTTGGGTAAACTGGGGTGTTTTTATTTAAATGGTTTTCCACTCTCCCTCCACACAAATGTGGGTTCACTTCCTCTATATTCAACCTTCCCAAATCCTAGCCCACTAGCCTAATTGGTACTTAAGCTTATAGCCTGAACGGGTAGTAAGACGCTATGCTAGGTATTATTATTATGCTTATTAATATCAGCTCTATTTCCTTTGAATTTGGCTATGAAAGATTTATATTATTGGTATGAGGCTTTGTTTGCATCTAATTTATATTTTTTTAATCACAGTTTCATTAGTTTGTTTGAAATGCATCGCTTATTATTACCTATTTGGGCTACTAGTATAGTTGCACAATTGCGGTAGGGGTGGATAAAGCAGAATTTTGAGAAACTATACCATAATTTGTGAAAATTGAACGGGGACATTTAATTTTGAAAAACAACAAAAAAACAACAACAACACAAGTACACCTCACCAAGATTCCAACACAGAACTCCTAGTCAAAGAAAAATCTAAATAATAGAACTTAACGTGTTTGACCGAATGACAATCACTATGGGCCAGTTACATTTATGTTAAATATTTAAGAAATAAATTTTTAATTTTATACATAATAAAAACTTGATGTTTTGCGTGAACAGCTCCGCATCAAGTAGTCATAAGTATAACAAACTTATTAATGAAATGGCGTCAACTAAAGCATATATTGAAAATTACAATAAATAAAAATAGAAAACGTGATTGTAACAATATAATGATAAAGTTGATATAGATGTATGATAAATAAAAGTATATACCAAGTAACATTTTAAAATATAAAATATAAAATTATGATACTATGAACAATTATTCAGTTGATAAATTAATATGAGTTAGAAGTTACTAGTAAATACCAATTAAGAGCGTTCATTTTAGCAGGCCCAAATCATCTCCCGCCTTGATTACTTGTTTACAAATGAGGAAGAAATTCAGCTACCCCTCACAATGTGTGTACTCACCGCCAAGGTGTAACTTCAATAATCATAACTCTCAGAGGATTAAATAAAAATAAAAATATTAAATGTACCTAATAATCATAACTCTCAGAGGATTAAATATAAAATAGAAATATTAAATGTACCGACAACATATTTGAACTATATTAAACCTATATCCAAATGACAAACAATCATTGATTTAACATTTTAGAAAACATTCTTATTGATCTTTCGTAAGGAGAGAATGAATATTATATAAGTCAAAACTTAGATATTATCTTTGACAATTTATGAATGTATGGTTCAAAAGTAGATAATTGATAAATTAACTATTGCGTATAATTGACATTATGATTAACCCTTACAAGAAGTTAGCATACTTTGGTATTAACTATTTACATTTACAACGAGTGCTGTAATATGAGTCAAATAAATACTAACCGATAACATCATATAATACACTATTAATTGACCACTTAATTAAAATTAAAATAAAAGTCAAACAATTATAACAGTAACGAGCTAGTTTATGAAGTTAAATATAATATGTAATGTCAGTCAAATAGGAATAAACTAATAATATGGCATAATATATTATTAATTGCAATTATTTTAAAATTAAAGTAAAATCCAAACAATTATAACAGTAACGAACTAGTTATGAAAGAAGTTAAACAGTGGGACAATTTAAAACTACAATTTAAAATAAGATATACAAAATTGATGAGTGGTTTGAATTGTAACATTTTAGTGCTCAAGAAGTTTCCATAAAGGTTTAATTTAGTTTGATAATTATTTAAGTATTATCTGATGTTTTGGTCCCGGAACTCCTTTAGGTGTTCCAGTAAGTGCTGGAAATTATTGGAACGTTAAATACTTAAATAATTATCAAACTAAATTAAACCTTTATGGAAACTTCTTGAACACTAAAATGTTACAATTCAAACCACTCATCAATTTTGTATAACTTATTTTAAATTGTTGTTTTAAATTGTCCCACTGTTTAACTTCTTAGTTCGTTACTGTTATAATTGTTTGAATTTAATTTTAATTTTAATTAAGTGATCAATTCATAGTGTATTATGTGATGTTATCAGTTTGTACTTATTTGACTCATATTACAGCACTCGTTGTAAATGTAAATAGTTAATACCCAAGTATGCTAACTTCCTGTAAGGGTTAATCATAATGTCAATTATATACAATAGTTTATTAATCAATTATCTAATTTTGAATCATACTTTCATAAATTATAAAAGATAATATCTAAGTATTGACTTATATTATAATCATTGATCTATTACTATAGACTTAATATATAATCATCATTTTCAATTAATTTAATTTTCAAAAAATAATTTATAAGCAAAGTCTTGTAGTTAAATATAATATACAGATATAATATAATTGCTGTACAAAATAATCCTATGTATGTTTTCAGGAAATATAAATTAAGCCTTACTTAAGTAAGTACAGCTCTAATTAATATGGTTTATCAACAATTTTTTTTTAAAGATAATATAAACATGACATAAACTCCTTCAAGGTATACAGACACAAGTAAGCCACGGGTTGATATGCAAATTATTCAGAACTTACCGTAATTTCTTTCCAAAACACTAATATAATTAATCTTCGATCAAAAGGAAGCAACAAATTCTTACATTTGTTGTTGTTGTAAACCTTGTTGCTCCGCTCTAACATGACATCATATTTGTTCGTATCTCCATTCTTTTATACTTGCCGTGTTCTTGTGATTGGTTCTCTCAGCGGTAAAACACGTTCAGTGCGCCCCCTGCAGTTAATGGTCCAGTGTTACAAACATAGCCCTGTCGCTATCACGTCCCAACTCCCTGAAGACAAACTTTTCTCCATCTTCTTTGTCTTCCTTGCAGGGATGACCTTAGCAGACGTGAGGCCCCGGGCAAACTTAGTTGGCGAGGTACTCAGGTACTGGTCTTCCCCCTCCTCCCTTTGATAATATAATTTAAAATTAAATATTTGTTCAATGTCAATATAGACATTTTCACTCATATACCGATTATAAGCGGAATAAGATTTTAGCAAATACCCTAAAAGGTATATATATATATATATAATATATATATATATACAAATTAATGCTAGAAGCCATATTTTTATACATATATCTGGATTTATTTCTCCCCAACCCTTTGCTCGAATTTCTTCCAAAACGAACTTGGTCTGTATAAAGGTTCAAATAATAACTGTGCCAAGTTTGAATTGAATCGCGTAGTGCTCTAAAAAACATTTGTGAGACATATCCACCAAGGACAGGCCAACAAATGGAAATTAGTGGAGATAAAAGGGAGAAATAGGTTCACTCCTTCAATAAATCAAACCACATGATTTTGTTTTTATTTGTTTTTATATTCTGACAATATTTGCTGGATCTACTATACCTGGAACCACCTATAGCATCAAGAAATAAGGAATTTCCCACCATAAATTGTTTTTCCACTTTGTCACTTAGACACGCGTGTGACCCCCCCAAATCATGGGGCCCTGTGTGACCACACCGTTCGCACACCCCTAAGGGCAGAACTGCTTCCTTGTCTTGAGTTCAGCTATACTTGCTTATAAGGAGACAGACATCTTAAAAAAATACGGATGCAACGAGGGAAAGTTATTATTAGCACCGCGTCTTACTACCCGTTCGGGTTATACGCACTTACGCTAATGTGTAATGGTAGTGTGATTGTGAGATGGAATGGAGGACCTACAGTTTAACGTGGAATCCGAACCACGGTGGAGGCCTGGCATTCCACACATTCACAAGATGTCTTGTCAGAGGTGAAGGAAGGGTTTGGAAATCAGATAAATCTGTGCCGGGACCGAGGATTGAACCCCGGCCGCCAGCACAGAAGTCTGAAACCTTACCCCTAGACCACCAGGTCACCGAGGGAAAGTTCTCACTATTCATAAATAGCTGGTGTACCCGTCTTAGCACTGGAACCTATAAAGTAGTTTTGTTATTTTTAATATAAAATAAGCCACAGGATATAGTAATCAAATCAGCTCTGATTGGGCTGACTGTGTTACAGGAGCACCACTCGTATTCTTGAACTGGTCTACGCGACCGAATGACTGCAGCCACCCACCATGTGTCTGGTGTTCGTGTTTGGGAACAAGTCAAATGGATCTACAACACACCAAGAAACTGGAGGACGTGACTGAAGTGACGTAGCATACCCACCAGCTGCTAGGCGTGTGACGTTATATTACTAATAATCAATTTCCTAATAAGGAAATTTCCCACCTAACAATCCATCAACTAGACCTATATATAGCTAGCGTTCAGCTAGCATCGAAGACTATTACATCCGCCACTTCCACGAGAAGTCCTATTGAGGACTAGGATAGTATCTAGCCAGGATGGCTATAAATATATATATATATATATATATATTATTGATTATATAAACATTATATTACAACTATGGGTTTGATTATCTTCAACACTTAGGTTTATTATGTGGTTGTTTTGGTCAATTATTGAGCATTGTAACATAGTCACATTTTCATTAAAAATAATTGTACTTTATCTTTGTTTGGTTATAAAATTATTTAATTAAAAGTATATTTTTTATTTAATTTGATTTACGTAATCGCACTGCCCTAAATTGAGATGTTTGTTTAAAATCAACATAATAATGTTGAAAGAAGCAAGTGAAAAGAACTATTAAACATTAGGGCGAGACCTATGTCAACAAAAAACAAGTTGTCCTCGCTGTCTCTTACATCTCTTACATACATTCTTTGATCGAAGGAATTAATCTCCTAGGTTGGGTAAACATTTATTGTTATTGAAATATTGCTGACGTTAATTAGCATTTAATTCAACCATATTCACTATAATTCGTCAATTAAAAGTTTAAGTACCTAGTCAATTTCACGAAAATATTTTCTTCTCAACACTCTCTCTTCCTCACACACACACTATCTCACAACACACACCCTCACAATTTATTTTTAATAATATTTCTCGCACACACACAGGCTCTTTAATACATATTCTTTCACAACCATTATCTCTCAAACACTCTATATCTCATAATCTGTCTCACACACACTAATTCTTTCACACACCTTCTAACACACACTATTTTTTCACAATCTTTCTTTAAAACACGTATTATTTCTCTCACTTTATATCTCACCTTCTTTCTCAAATTCTCTCTCACACATTCTCTATCACAGATTCATACACTCACCACTCACTCCCACATTTTCTCAATCCTTCACGCTATTTCCTTATATATCTATTATTAATATCTTGATAAGCTCATTTCCAGTAATTGAAATCACGAGAAAATGGTTTAACCATTTTTTACAAACGAACACACATTTTAAGGGTTATGAGTCCAGGATGTGAGCAAAAATAGTAGATTAAGGTGCGGTGGAAAGGGATACAAGTAAAGGTAGAAATATAGTGTCTCATTTTATTCAAATGGTGGTATGAAAATTCTTGAATATTTATCACGGGTGTCCTATAAATAAATGACAACTTCTTATCTTAATTTAAAAAGTTTCTCTCATACTGGTGCTGTATGGTACATTTTTTTCCATTGCCTGGTTTCCAGCGGAATTGTGATGTATAGCACTCTAGCCTTCAGTGGCTGTAATAGTTTTGTGATATCTCACTAGATTGTGCCTCATACCTTCATCCATAGGCTGCAATTTTTGGCTGTCACACTGGAATAACGCTGTACAGCACAAAGATGGCAGGAGTAAATGGTACTCTCCTAGCTGCATGAATCAAACCGATAAATAAAGTGTCAAAAGGGAAGCTAAATTTGAACGAATGGGCGGATAACAATAGAAAGAAGCTGAGGGATGCTGGGGAAGCATATATTTCATGAAAAGGCAAATCAGTTCCTGCAAGTACACCACCTAAACAGGTGAGTGGAAGAATGCTGTATGGACCATAAGGAAACTTTGCAGACCTAGGCCTAGAAATTAATATTTTATTCGCCTTGAATAAATTAATTTAAATGTCACCATTATGTTTTTAATAATATTATTTAATATCTGTTACCTAACTATTTTATATTTGTTTGGTTTCATAGATTGTATTATCACACACGGTTATTGTTTTTCAGGATCGGATATGCAACACCCAGAGTTGTTTAATAAATGGCTGTGAAAAGATAAAGCTGGATAAAAAGCAGAAACTCTATTAAGATTTTCGTAATATAAAGTATGGTGCATCCTTGGTGTTAATAAAATGCATTGAAATGGAGGAACCAAGGAGAATTAAAAGAGGGAACACTGACGCAGATTCACGTAAACAAACATCATACGCGTACAAAATAAATGGAAAAAAGGTATGTAAAATCATATTACTTGATACATTTTCTATAACATAAAGAAGACTCCAGACCCCGCAAAAACAACAACTGAAGGGTGGTATCAGCATTCCAAAGAACAGGAGGGGAAAACACACAAATAGGCCCCATTCATTTTCCAATTTAGATAGAAATCAAGTTAAACAACATATAAATAGTTTTCCTAAAGAACCCTGTCACTACACAAGAAACAAATCTAACAAAGAATGTCTCAGCCATGATCTTAATTTGTGTGCAATGCCTCACCTATTTAAGGAAAAATATCCACATAAAGCTAATAGTCGAACAAGTTTAATACAGCTTCCAGTCACTTAAGGTTCGGTGCTGCCAGTTCAGATACCTGCAGATATTGTGACTTGTTGTATAATGACTTAATGGCTGCAGCCAATGAGAGTGATCGCAAAAAAATACCACAAATGAAAGTGATCTACACCATTGCAAAGTAGACCACTCATATCAGGCAATAATAGCAGTCAGTGTCTATAGCAATGATGTCATTTGTGTTGATCAACAACAAGTCATTTTTTGTCCAACTTTAACCCATTCCAGAATGTTTTACCAGCGGCAGCTATCCTGTTATAACTTTGATATCCACTACATTAGTTCTGGCAATATTGCAATGAATCTGTGGGATTAAACTATAGCTAAACAAGGTTCTTCAGAGATTGTGTCTTGTATTCTTTGTTAGCTTGTTGAAAACTACAATATTATTTCACAAGAGCAAGATCATAAACTCATTATTTGGCATGATCGTTGTGTGAGACAAAATAACAATTGGAGAAATTTAGAATTGTACTCATAATTGATGGAGCATGGTTACTTCACAGAAATTCACCAGAAGTTTATGTGCTACAGTCACAGTTTACTCCCTTGTGATAGGGAATTTAATGTAGTCGAGAAAAAGAAGAGCGTCTCCTAGGTCATGATTCCATCTGAGTGTAAATATGTTATTGCAGAAGCATTTTCTTATTCTGCCTCATGGCTAACTATTAAGGAAATAAAAGCTCATAATTTCGAGGACATCACGTGTATTGAATCACGGATCACCAAACCAGTTGATCTCAAAATCACAGAAATGATGTGGCTCAAATTTTGCTCTGACTATCCAAGCGCAATTTTCTCACGAAGCAGTCACAACATTCTGCAAGCATGGCAAAGGCATGCGGTATTCGATAAACCGAGCAGGCCTTAGAGTGCCCCTTCTCCAGCATCACTACCTGTTTGTACTTGGGATCTATTCCAATCAAATAGGAGAAGAAAAAAATACCTACTTGATATCAGTAGATATTTAAAACCACAATACCAAGATTTCTACAGTGGACTGAACTGCGCAGATTAGCCCATTATTTTGTAGTTATTGAGAGACAGAAAACGAGAGAGAGAGAGAGAGTTTTTTTTTTAAAGCTGTAAGCTCAGTTAATAATAATTTTTTCTGCAGTTGTTCTTATCATTTTGCTGTGAACTTTCGAAAGTGATTTATAAGTTGAAGAGTTCCTACAAAATTTAAGCTCCAGATTTGCATTTGACGTATATTTCTTTAAGAACAGTGGATACAGGGATTTTAGCTGTACTTAACCAGTTTAGTTTTTTGAATAAGATATTTTACTATATATATATATATATATATATATATATATATATAAATGAGTGAAGATTTTCCTATTTTTTGATAAAGACTTTAAATACGGATAGTAATTTTTCAGCTTATTTTTATGATTAACATGTTATTTGTTTAAAAAGAGTACCCTTCAAAACAGGACTATCTCATATCAAAATACAATGTAAATACACTAAACTATAAGAACACTCGTGAATAACTCTACACAACTAATTTTTTACATTGTTGAATCTTGGTGGAATAATGCTGTATAGAATACATGTTGTGGAATAACGCTGTCTCGTTGTATTCATCATTATTCCATTGTATGAAAACAAAAACATTTCTAAAGCTTCCAAGAAATAACATTTCTGCTTGGGAATGTTATATTTAGTTTACCTCATGAGTATTATACACTAGCGTTATATGAAAATATTGACATTTGCTCTTGTTGTAGGGTTGTTATGTTTTTTTGCTTTCCTGTAAAAATTGTATTTGGTTCCGTTCAGCATTATTCCAGAGTATGCTTCAACTGGTGAGCTCACCATGGGGAGATAATTAAACTCAATTAAACTCATTTGAAGAAATAGTTAATTTTTTTTACAAAGAAAAAAAATGGTTTTGCTATAAAAGCTGTAAAAAACCTGGCCTTTTCTTGCTTCCCCCTCCAACCCACGCTAAACCCAAAACCCAATGTTCCTTCCGAATTTCCCATCTTCTCCTTCTATGTTGGCAGTGGCTTATCTATTCAATCATTCTTTGTTTATATAACCATGGCAACTATGATTTGTTTATAATTGTATTTCATTAAATACAATATTTATCTTTGTTTAAAAATCATAACTTTATTCTTACTTCAGTGGTTTTGTGCAAAATATTGATAGAGCTGGTAAGGGGAGGTTAAAAACTTTTCTTCGTGGTGTGAAGGGAGAAAATATACGTTTTGATTCAATTTAAACATCAAAAGCTAAGAGTCTTTGATGGATAAACTTTTAACTAGAAAGTCGAGTGAGGGCTTACTAAACAGAACTTTTCCCAATAAGAGTTTAGAATATATTTAAGTTCAATAATCTATAGACATCGCTGCAACGATCCACTAGTATATACATATGTATAGTTGGAATTCGTTTCACTGATAAATATTAATTCCATGGTTAAAAAAGACCCCTATTCAATAATACTGTTATAATCGAGAAAAGAAATACTAAAATATATGTGACAAATAATTCAATTTATAATAAAATCGATATTGTTTACTTAAGACGGTTCTAGGAAAACATGCTTTTTTTGTATTTCATGTGTTAGAAGAAATAAATTTATTATTAGTTTTTTCTGATAAAACGTTTTTGAACATAAAGAACATTATTAAGATACATTCATACATTAGTAGACTACTGTATTTATCAATGCAACACAGATGTCTACTATATATCTATACTCAAATAAGAGAATTATAAAATGAGTTAATATAAAGTACAATTTATTTAGTTTGATTATAAATATTATTATTAATAAAAATGCAGTTTATACTTATTTAGCATTGATTCCTTTTTTTTTTTTTTCAAAACGCAATTTAATTGAATTATCCATAATTTATATTAAATAAAAAGTGAGGTAAATTATTTGTATTGACTAATAAAATATTGTGTGAAATTTATAGATTATTAACACCAGTTGGACGAGGGGTAGTAGCACTGGTAATAAGGATCAGTGAAGCTTTAGGATGATATTATAATATTGGTCAGATGAGTAGTACTAGTGCTTATAGTAAGGATTAGTAGATCTACTACTTGTTAAAATAAAATTATACTTCTAAGAAATCAATTGGTCTATTAAATAGATCGTGGGAATAGTTAATATCTTCAATTTTAACTGACTAGCATGACCCGCTTCGGTGGCCACGTGGTCTAACGTGCTACTCTCGCAGTAGACTAGACTGCCGATGACGGGGACGCTCTAATCTCGGTTAGGAGTACTGAAAGTAGTTTCCCAAAATTGTTCTCCACTCTCCCTCCATTAAAATGAGGGTACACTTCCTACAAATCTAACCTACTTAATCTATAAAATCATTAGCATAATTAGTACATAAACGCATAGCCCTAGCGGGTAGTAAGACGTGGTGCTAAAATCAAAACACCAATACTACGTAGCTTAATGTTTTAGGGTCCCTATAGAGTCCCTGTTCGTGTAGCGGCCCTATAGGGATAACACTAAAGGGAACATAACCTCGACCTCATGAGTCTATGTCTTCATAGACAGCAATACAGATACAATTTGCCGATGAACTAACCTCTAGTCTATAAACAAATTAAGCGACGACCTAAAATCACAACAAGTACCGTTAGTCGATTGTACTCAGATGAAGCCGCTGCTCCATCCGAAGTTGTCGATTATGCTTCAGTATGTGTAACGCTGTTCAGGCTGATGTATTCCACTACACCGTCCAGATAACTCTGGAACAAAGATATGCGTTTCTGATCTGTTTCCAGATAGATACAATTATTCTCCCATTGCTTAGCAGGCATGGACCACTGCTGAGCTACAAGCACCCACTCCGATCATTCAGCAGATACAAGGCAGGCTACCAACATCTAAGATGGCTTGATATTGGCAGTTCTGTTCCAAATAAAGAACTATTTGAGATATCCTCTGGTTATGAATACCTCCCAAGTAATAGCGTGACTGGAGGGTGTCGTTGAAATCTTCCACGTCATACCAATATTTTTCTGTAATCATGATTGTAGGGCTGTCAGATACACTTTTTCACCCATTTCAGGAAGGGGTATATACTTGACGGGGTGTACTAGGCTCAAACGGGACAGCATGCTTACTAAAACAGACGTACATTCATTAGTAGTAATAGTAGTAGTAGTAGTAATAACAGTAGAAGCAGCAATGGTAGTTGTAACAGTAGTAGTAGCAGTAGTAGTAATAGCCGTAGCAGCAACAATAGTAGTAGTAACAGTAGTAGTAGTAGTAGTAGTAGTAGTAGTAGTAGTAGTAGTAGTAGTATCTCACGCCGAAAATGTCAGAGCTACGTAAATCGAGTTATCAAACCATTCTCTCATTAATTCGAAGAAAACAAAACTCTTTCAAATGTTTAGTTTTATCTATTATGAATTTTTCATTTGTGCATTCTCACACCTGTGTTAGTTATCAATGATTATTATTAGTATGTAACAAAAAATTAAGAAAAAACCATGAATATTATAAACATGCAGTATCATTCTTATGGAGAAATGCTGTAGAATTACAATGGTTGTACTGGTTTTAAAGGTATTTGTTTGTTATATGTAAATTACTCAATTATTATTTGGGGTTTAACAATAATAACCTTTAAATGATCCATCTCTACGCCAATGTTAAAATATTCAGAAACGATTGAACAAGCTTAAATTAATATTTTGAAATACTGTTACTTAATAATTAGTTCCAGGCTGAACTTTAAACATGAATCAAACTATAAACCCTTGAGAAACCATTGATATTTTTCTCACATCAACAAAAGTAACGATGGACTAATTTAGTGGACCCATAAGAAACAAACAATTAAAACCTAAGTACCAAATAAATCCTAAGTATCAAATAAAGCTTATGAGTCAAAGCTTAGAACAAAAACATATCAATATGCACTTGAAAATCTGTGGTGAACAATAATCTAATATTATGTGATAAACGAGTTAATACGAATAATAAGTAAAAAATTAAAGAATCAAATAGACAAAGCTATAATTTATGCATTTTACTGAGGATTACTCCATCTAGATATCATATTCTGAAAATTATAAATGACATCTGGACACGGGAATCAAACCTGGGACCTTTGGCTTAGTACGCCAATGCTCTTACCACTGAGCTATCCAGGAATCGTCTCGTGGCCAGGGTCATTCTTCGCTCATATTTTAAGGCAGAGTCTATGATGGACGTGCGTAAATCGTTGGCTACAAATAATTGTACAAATGGCTGCAATAAGCCAACTACCAAGTCGGTGGTGGCTGCGTTATCTGATAGCTCGTGATCTTAATAAAATCACACAAGGTAGCCGATGATTTATGCACGTCCATTATACCTTAAAATATAAGTGAAAAGTAACCATGGGCACGGGACGAATCCTGGATAGCTCAGTGGTAAGAAGAGCATTGGTGTACTAAGTCATAGGTCCCGGGTTCGAGCTCCATGTTCAGGTTTCAATTTTCAGAATATGATATCTAAATAATTAAAGGTTATTAAAAGTTTTCTTTGTAAATAAAATAAGGCTAAAGATAAACAAAATACTCTATTGGGCTGATAAAGGACGGGAGTAGAAAAAAAGGGTTATAAATAAAAACGAAGCCATTTAGATGCATCAAAGTGATTTTTGGTACTTTAGTCCTAAACAATATTCGTGAAATAAGAATACCTCTAATTCAAGAATATTTTTACCATTGATAATTCTTTATTCAGTTCACTGTAGTCAGAGTACATAAAAAATTAATGTGTCTTAATGGAAGCAACGAATCATTAACAGTTGGCCATTCCTTTTTTTATGAGAGAAGCGGATAAAAGTGAATCAGTCGATATCGTATATCAACCTTCCCATCCATCTCAACCCTACGCCAACATTCCAAGTAATGCGAGTTCCTTGTAAGACAGTGAGTGGTGTAGAAAAACATGAGAAACCCGTTTATTCTCAGAATAGAGAAACAATGCACTAATGGTTAGCACTAATGGCACACTAAATGAATTGTTTTTGAAGGAGTGGTAGGCTAGGAAATAAATTGATTTCTTTAATTGTACTTCCTAGACCCATCAGTTATCAGTACTTATAGGTAGCTTTAAATTATAATCCAAACATACAATCTAATCATAGTGACTAGTGACAGCACTGGCAACAAATGATTTAATAAAGATATTATAACGTAACAAGCTAATGACAGTGAATAGTATCAACACTGGATGAAAAGGATATATTTATATATACACTAAGGTACCAGGCTAATGACAGTGAATAGTATCAATACTGTATAAAAAAGGTTTAATATGTGTTATAAGGTAACAGACTGATGACAGTGAATACTATGAATGCTGGGTACTAAGTATTTTAAAAAATATGTTCCAAAGTACTAGGCTTATGACAGTGAATAGTATCGATACTGGAAACAAAGGATTTATTATATATATATATATATATATATATATATATATACTAATGTGACAAATAGTATCAACACTGGATACTAAGGTTTTAATATACAGGATGTTCCCGGGTTAAACGGCTAAACTTTGAGAAACGGTAGTGGATCAAACAACTAGTCCGAAATGTATTTTGGAGATTTATTGTCTTTGCTTCTTTTTTCTTTACTATCATAACTAGCAATTAAATAATGCAATAATTATTATTTGTTGGAATATCTATAGCAATGATTCTTTTCCTCTTGCTTGTAGCTGTGATAATGAAGTGCCATACATATTTATTTTAAAAGGCTAGGTCTGGTTTACATTCTCAGAAAAAATGTAAATACACATTTAAGGATCTTAAATGTCTTCTCGCAGCAATTATCTCCTCCAATTTATCTTCCCTCTTATAGGCACGATATCCTCCTTTTCTTCCATCTGCTCTCCTACATACATCTCTGAACCACAGGAGTGACCTAGAATTCGTATCTGCTAAGTAAATAGCACGAGTCCCTCCATACACGTCATCTGCTCTCTCAATCATTTCTAAATATGGTTCTATATATTCTGGAAGTACATATTGACAAGAACGATTGTGCCTATTCTCGATCTTACCTCAACACAAGTAGCTCTCTCATAGCATAATTGATCAACCCTCATGATCGTTAGATGCTTATTTAAGAACACTACTGCACTCATTGGTGACTTCCCAGATATCACTATTTTCGCATTCACCAGCCTCTGTGATATCTTCCCACCTCGGGTATTATATGGTTCCTGTAGACCAATTATGTCTTGCTGCATGTCCTCCATCACCTTCCTGATCTCATCCATTACCATCGCTTCCCACATAGCTTTCAACACCCCAATGTTTAATTTTTCAACTGTAACCATTATGGGTTATGTGTAAAAACATAACATTTGGGCCAAGCTTCCTTCGAGTCAAAAGCTGTGCAACCGTTTGCTTTTACAAAATGCCGCTAAAGTTCCTCTACATAGAGCGTGTCATCCCTTATTTCAAATACCTTGGGAATCCTTTCCAGTAGTAGTACCGCCTCCGTAGGTAGGTTCATGGCCTTGAATTGTATTTTGTCCAAGGCATCGGGGGTGGTGAAAACAATATAATGTCCTTTCTCATGGCCAGTTGTTATTGCGTGTCTCATGGCCAGGTGGAGGGTTTACTGCTCTTCCAGCCTTGACAGTTGTAGAGTCTCCTCAAAGTTATTGTATATTTGACCAGGATCTACCATATCATCCAACTTCTTCTTCTTCTTCTTCTTCTTCCGCTGGCTTCCCCTCATCCCCATCCACTGCCTTCTCGCTCTCAGTGAACGCATCCAATGGATTCGACGGGTGCTGCTCTTTACCTGTTTCTTGCTTTTGTTTCTACCCAGCTTCGACAGCTCTCCCATGTACTATAACCAGTCCTTTTTTCCAAAACTTCCACCTCTCAATGTTCCAGAGCTTACGCTTAAACTCTTCCACAGTTGAAGTTGAAGTTACCTCCTCTGTCTTTACCTCTACCTTCTCCCTTATCTGTTGTTCCGGTTGGTTGCTTATCTTGCCTCATATTTGCCTTCTCTATACCTTTCTGCTCTCCTCATATTCCTGCTTCTTCTTGAGTGGGAATTCTTTTTTTTTATTATCAGACCTACCTTTACTTCCCTTATTGTGTCCATTTACGTCCATCAAATTTAATCTGTCCAGTATTTCCTGTGGCACCGTGATTAGAGCCCTTATGTCCTTACTCGTCATAGTCTTTACTCTGTATCTGTCTGTCTAAAAGCAGTTGGTATGTTGAACAATCTCTGGTGTTAGGGTGCTTACACTTATATTTTCCTATATGACCACATGGTATACACTTCTGAGATTTCTTCTTACATTCCTTGAGTTCATATCCCACCTTCCAACAGTGGCTGCATAACGACTCCTTTTTAGATCAGAATTTCACTTTGTGCTCTAAATCCCTGCGCGTGTTGCGTCTTGTAATTAATAAGTAGTCCTTCACCGAGACGCTACTGAAATGTAAGTGGACACGGCCCCCAACCAGTAGGTTCTAGACCCTTGCGGATATCTTCACCACATGGTTGGTGAAAGCGAAATATGGGATTTATAAGAAACCAAATTTGAAAAAATTCTCAAAGCCTATAAAGATGGGAGGCTGAAAATTTGCTTTCAGGTAGTACCTAGACTAGTAGGGTGCAGGGTAGGAAACAATCTCGAAACTCATAAGACCTAAGAATCTGAAATTTAGCAGTCAGACCCTAACTTAATAGGATCAGAAATATTTGGTGGAATAAAATTCTCAAGGGGAGATGGGTTCCAGAAAAACAAAGTTAAATACCCACAAAGCCCAGTAGATCTAGGAAGCTGAAATTCGCAGGTATCCTCTAACCCAAAAGGATGCAGGAATATGTGATGAGCAAAATTTATCATCGGGGAGATGGTGGGGAGGGCATAATATTTTTTGAATAAATCAAATTCGAAAAAATCTCAAAGGCCAGTAGACCTAGAATCTTAAATTTTTCACGCAGATAGCCCTTAATCAAAAAGAGGGCACGAATACTAGGTGACCAAAAACTCACATTGGGGCCCCAAAAAAATACAAAAATCTTATTCCAAATATTATTCATGACCACGTCTTATTACCCAATCGGGCTGTACAATTATGTATTAGTTACGATAGGGGGATAGGAATTAGGAAGATCGATTTTAGAGGAAGTGTACCTGCATTTGCGTTGTGAGAGAGTGGGAAATCGTTTAGAAAAAAACACCCTCAGTACACTTGACCGGGATCGAACCACAATCTCCCCGTAATCGGTTCTAGTATATTGCGAAAGTAGCACCTTAGACCAAGCGGCAACTGAAGTGGGCCCAAAAAAATATTATTTGCAGTAAAATCTTCAATTGAAGAACAATCTCACACTTTCAAGTAAGTATTTGATTTACTATAGAGTCTTTAATTGAAATGAAGCTGTTGATTTCAAACGGGTATTATGCTAGTTATTGTGTACAAAGTTTCCTTAATAAGTCCTTAATGTGTGGCATCGTCGAAGTACTAACATTTCTCTCGCCTCATACTAAAACTCTAGTACACAATAAAACTAAGTAGATTAGTTTTTTAATAAAGGAAGTCCCGTATCGTCTCCTAATACGGTTAAAATAGGATTTTACCTCGTTTGTTGAACTAACAATACTTATTTCCTTGTTGAAAGTATTGTTTTGGTGTCTTTTATATATATTGATAATAAAAATGCTGATTAGTGGGCTGGTTTTCTATAATTATAATTGCCAAAACTTATTTATTGGATTATATTTGTAAAACTAATTCATTAATTATATATACATACCAATATGCTCATTACCTTATTCCCTCAAGGAAAAAAATATGATACGAAATGTGTATTGAACCCTTGTTTAAATTATAACTCCACTAATAGGTTTTGAAAAGCAGTTTATTTATAGAAAATAAACCTTTATTGCCATGAAATTAACTTTTCATCACCTTGCCTTTAGTTGGACTAGTTTATATGTCCTTATCTGAGCTGTACGATGTACGAGCAGATATTAATTTAGTTCCATGTTTGCCATCAGATAGTGGGGTTGTCTACAATCCAACAAATTATCACCCTCTCTTCCCAAGCTGCAAGGATGTGCACATAAAATAGGGGTTGAAAATAACGATGTTTGAAATTAAAAACGTGAGACTGAATATTTTATCTTCTTAGTTGACTACATTTTTTTACATTTTTACGTTAAGATAGTATCAGATTTATGTGCAGTCCTGGTACTTTATTTATTATTCACCCACTCACACTTTTTATTCGATGAAGCTACCACTTACATACCAGCTATTAGTTTTAATTTTAAATTATACATAAAGAACGCACACGATTCGTAAGAACTACCATATGCTATGTGAAACTTAACAAGGTTCACAGGCTGGTTCACTATATCTGGGACTATTTATATAATACGATGGCTAGATACAGACATCTAGAAATAATTGCTTCAGCAACTTTTGTTATTTTGTCACTTTATAAGAGGAGAAGTAGGGGGCAGGGGGTGCGCTAATTGTTCACTTAAATAATGATAAAGAGTCTATAAAATCTCAAGTTAATAATAATGATAGTAAATTATTATATTATATTTTATTATTAATGACATGTTTGCTCCTACGTGGAATTGAACAAAATCTTATTACTCGAACACAATAATGGGCTGCAGGGTACAAAAAACAAATTAACTAATTAATAACTAATTATTTTAAAATTATTAGTAATACGTAATATAAGTAAATTTAGGTCTAATAAAATTCTGATATTTTAGACTATTATATTGTCACATACATTAAAGTTTAGATATTAATTTAATAACACGTGTTTAAAACTTTTACAATAATAATTATAATAAAATATAATGTGCATGTAAATATGTTTATAGGCTCAACAAGTCCAAAATTAAGAAAACTAATAGCTGTAACTTCACTAAATACGTATTTAGAATAAACTGGGAATGTGTACATTGTGAATCTTTTAATAATTTTTATATCTATGGCGATACTGATGCCTTAAGCCTCGTGAAAAACGTTACATTTCATATCCATAATATGCACTGATTAATATTATATTAATTTGTTTTCGATCTAACCTGGATCAATAAAAAATATGTCTTGCGTTGGTTTGGGCATGTTGAGAGGATGAGTATGGATTGAGTGACGAAGGAAATATTGTTATGAAGTAGTTGAGTGCAGTAGCATTTAAGCGTAAGCCAAAGCTAGTAATATTTGAGCGAAATTAGACGAATGTTGTTTTCCCCGTCTTGGCTTGTAGTCAGTGAACCAACCAAGTACTTCAAAAAGTTAATTTGGTTTCCCTGACTATGAATTCTACCTACACCCTAAAAAATTATCTTTAGTTCTTATTGTATATACACTATATTCAGGGTTATTTTTGAAGTTTGGATATAATCGAGAGAAACAGGGGAAGTCTTGAGCCCTTTACGAAAGCGCTCATTGACTGGGGTACGAGGAATATATAGTAGTTTCTTTTTACTGTTTTTATTTAGTTGGGACTTTTTCTTAGGTTAAGCTAAGATAAGCTAGGTCAGGTTAAATAAGGTCAGGTTAGGTTAGGGTAAGTACCTTCAGTAAAGGGTACAAGGCTTCATCTATTCCTCTCGATAATTTCCAAACTTAAAAATAACCCTAAATATACCGTACATACAATATAACTAATGAGATTTTACAAAGTAAATAAAATTCGCAGTGAGGGAATCCGAATTAACTTTTTAATGTAGGCTAATTTGTGGGTTCACTGACTACAAGTCAAGCCGGGAAAAATGACATACCTCTGTTCTATTCCTCGAATCACAGTCCATGTGCTCAACTGCTACAAATTCTCAATTATTTGGAGGTAAGGTGTGTGGATCAAAATAAATCAGCAGGCCAAGTAAGACGTGGCTAAATGTTGTAGATGAATGTGTGAAAAAGATAAACATCAATAATTTTAAGAATTAAAGAGCTTGTATGACTTGGTGTATGGCTGTTGTAGAAATGATGAAAGTATACAAGGATAGGGCAGTGTGGATAAATTGATAGAGGAGGTATTTAAAGTAAGGAGTTGTTTATGAGCTTTATGCACATTTCTTATGCCTATCCCGTAAATAAACTATGTGATTAGATATGTGTCCATCTATTTATATTATTAAACCTTTAAAGTAAGGAATTTTTCATCACAACTCTTCCTAAATTTCTGAGCCGTTAAGATGTTAATCTTTTCGGGCCGGACTTGCAGATTTGCAACTAATTGGCAGAATTATGAAAATTGCCTCCAGGAAGAAGTTATTTTTATTATTTTTAAATCCATTATAAAGTTTTTGAATATATAAACGGCCAGCTAACATTTTCCTGGTTAAATTTAATAAAATTATGGCTATTTCTTTCAAATCTACATGGCTGGATAAAAAAAAATTAATACCTCAACGGTTACAATTGGTTCGGAATTTGTAGTAGGAGTTGTGGAGGTTAACTCTTTTTTTAAATTTCTAAGCCAGCATTTAAGTACTCGGCTTTAGTGGGGAGAAATATTTTAGGTTAAAAGGGGAAAACGTTTTTAAAAAAAGGTGTAAAACGTACTAAAAGGGCAAACAAGAGTATAAAGTAAATCTAATATAAAAAACAAGAAAAAAGGGTAAATGTGTAGTTATGCAAAACAGAAACACAAACGGTTGGTGGCCGATACGTTAAAAAAAAATTTACAATACAGTATACCATGGTATTGGACCACCTAACGAGACTGTATCTGGTGCACCAACATTCGCTCGAGTGTGCTGTACATTTATGACGTAGATACAGCCGTTGAACACCACATGGAAAACCAGCAATCGTAGCATGGGATCCACGATTAACGGGGAACCAAGACATGATTTCCCTCACAGTGTTAGTGAGGACAATAAACCTGTAAGAATTGGTCATTATTATATCTCTTCTGAAAATAAGATTTTTACCGGATTTGATCCAAAATATGAAAAGTATAGAAGTTATTCGCCCTTAAAAATATAATTTCACAAGTCCTGCCCTCGTACATACTAGGAAAGGGGGAAGACACAAGTTCCAATTATAGGAACGTCAATAAACAGATAAAGTTTGACTTGTAGCCGATGCTTAGCATAGAATAAGACTTTCAAAGTTAATAGCTTATTTAATATTAACCAGTAAGAAGGGTCAAAGTTTACCTAAATCCTTTCTCTGTGTAAGGGAAGCTATCCAGCTGCCCCATCCCCTTACCCGCTCACAATCACTTTTGAAAATCAATGTTTTTATGTTTGCAATAATTTTTCCTTATTCGTTAAACATATTTGAGATAGTAGTCAATGAAGATACAGTGTATTGATGTTTAGCTCAACCTCTGATCAGTTTCCATAGCATGATTATGTAAGGGATCAAACCTGAGACTTATGTGATCTTCCTTAAAAGTATTAGAACTCGTCTTTACCAAGATTCATGAAAGTTAGGTTATAGAAGTGAATCCATATCAGTTTCAGAGTTCTTCTGCATGAAATTATATCGATCAAATATATAATCAGGTATCCCTCGTTTAGGTATACGACTCGTGTTGTAATTTATCACACTATTCTGACTTGAATTATTGATCGATTAATCGTTTTGAACGATTCAGATGTTTACGATATGAAGCTTGGTTCTGATCAGATAGTGACGATCAATTATAAATGTTGGATGGACAGATTATGAAAGAGTACAATGATTCATTTCTATGATAGATATCACGCACGACTCTAATCGAATGGGTGAATGATGACCAAGTATAAATGGTGGATGGATGTATAATTAATTAGTACAATGACTCTTATTAAGTAAAAATTCATGAACAATCATCTTAAATTGATGTATGGTTCTGATAATGAGTGATGTATCACTCGATTTATAGTATGCACAGCACTGCTCAAGTAGATAATATATAATCTAAGTATTGAGGATGAGTGTTCAATGAGGAAAGAACAATACAAATTGTCTGAGGTATCAGCATTTACCTTTTACCTTCTAAGGCAGTTAGTCAGAGCTTGATGAAATACACCATACAAGTTTCACTAAGAACCATGACTCCGATCCATTTGGGCACACTGAATAAACCAAAGGTCAAGCATAATTAAATATAAGACATGGTACTGATCAAAAAAGTATGATCAATGGCTATGTCTAGGACCAATGAATATTGGACCAGGTATAAATTTAGTCCAAGTATCAATCCGGATGGGGTGATTCAATACCCTATAGATATAATGCATAGCTCTGATCAAGCATAATATCTTTTACCAGGAAGGTATCAATGAATTTGATCAATGAGGGATGATTCTGTACCATGTAAGTATTATGCACAAATTTGTTCAAAGAATGATGATTAAATATCCTTAAATCATGATGGTGATTCTTATGATCAAACAAATATATTTTGCATGTCTCTGATTGATGAAGGACTATCAGATATAATACATTACTCCATCTGGATTAAATGTTGCATGATTCATCAATTATGAAGTATGGGATGATCAAAAAAGGATCTTCAAATGGGTGATAATTGGGATAGTCTGAAAAATCTTCAAACAGCCTACTACACAGATTAGTGTTTCGATCCAGATGGAATTATATATATTATACTACCTCTTTATGCATAGCTCTGATTGGTTATTATGATTTTGACCAATGAGGACTGATCATATGACGTGAATGCTTCTACCACACTTACACACGTTAGATTGGCCCTATGTTAGGATTCCTTCTTTATTCATTTGTACAGGTTTGATATATTATATATTTATTCATGATTGATCCTTCAAAGTTATAATTTTTCAAATATGTTTCAGTAATTTACATTTACAGTCCAGAATTTAGTTGGTAATACAGTTCCAACTACTGAAACTTAAACCCAGTAGACTATATTGATTTCTTCAATTTTATCAAGTGGTGAAATTTGACTTGACAGTTATAATACGTAATCCTATGAAAATAATCTACGTTTATATATTGATAAAATCAATAAAAGTGCGAATCCTTGGCTCTTCTATGGTTCCGATACTTATACCAAGGCATGAATCTCACATTGAAAGGGGTTTTCTTATACTTATGATTACAAACCATCGGATTGGTTTAGACCTTATAGTTGTCTTACCCTAGGCGGTTTTAGTCATATATAGTAATCTCTATGATGGCTAGGCTATGTGGAATAAAGCATGGGAATCCTTTTACCCTGAATGGTTCCTACTTAAACCTATGATATCCTCTAGTAATATCACTATAAGTGGTTCATGAATATCTTACCAGCTATGGTTTCAGTCATTGTTGGTAGATAAACCCTCTGTTGTTATCAACAACATGGAATAAAGCAAGGGATGAATCTTGGTTTATACTTATATCTATTAAGACACCTTATAAGTTTCACCATATCTAAATAATAAATTAAATGAGTCTAGACTCCACTATGGTTCCAGTAATTGATATTTATAATCATGCTGATTCTAGCGGAATGAAAATTGGCATGAGTTCTACCTTTAATGGTTCCTATTTTCACCTATAATGATACATTATGTTGATGTGTTATAGGTTTCAATATTATTTAATAGGACCCATTAATACTTAGGGCCAGTTTCATAGTCAAATTTTGTAAGCCTCAAGTGCGGCGCTACACTAAGTACATGACGACATCTACCTAAACCAGAATGAATGGGCCGTTCTAGCATAGGAAACTGGCCCATTCCATTCTGGTTTAGGTAGGTGTCGTCATGTACTTAGTGTAGCGCCGCACTTGAGGCGTACTAAATTTGACTATGAAACTCGCCCTTAGACCTATGATGATACTCACTTTGTTGATATCTTGATGAAAATAAGAAAGGAATAACTTTTACATTAAATCATGCCACTATGGTATTACTCGTTTCTTCATTGGCCTGACATGGGACTAATCTCCTGTAATCATTTAGACATTCATGCTTTCACCATGGTTGTGTCAACCAAAGTATTCCTCTTCTTTAATAGTTTTAGACATAGAGCTATGATGGTAAACTCTGTAAAAGACTTCAGGATTGTCTGTATTCTATATCCGGAGATCAGAGTAGGATGAAAAGGGGATGAAGTTAACCAATCCTCTGAAAGGTACAACCAATGTCCGTCTTCGGCTCTCAAACCTGATTATGGCGGAATTAATGGAGTGTCACAACCTCATGGGAAGTATTTTTACCGAGTTTAATTTAACAGCATCCTTTAACGTATGGCTTTGATCAATGATCAAATGTGGTTCAGTTATGATGCTTAGCTTTGGTTAGTCATTAAAATACGACAGTTTTATGCCTGGCTGTGATCATGATCAAGCATGTCCAGATTGATGCTCAAATGTTATTCTATTAACAAGCTTGTGCTTAATCTGGATTGCATTCATTATATATTATATAAAAGGCCTAGTTTCACAGCACAAAAGTTCATATTTGGGTACATATGAGCTCAAGCAAAGCGCAAACGAATGGTGAAAACAAAATTTTGTTACATTGATATTTCAAAAGGTGGCAGGCCAGTTCAAACTCAATTTTTCTACAGGTTAAGTTATAGGGAAGGCTCAAGTTACTCCGCCACAGTTTTTCTCTAGATTGTCTAATTTTAGAGCACAAATGTTCATTTTCAGTCACATATGAGCAAAAACGGAGCACAATGGAGGAACATAAATAAAATTTGGTCATGTTGTGTTTTCAATATGTGGCTGGCTAGCTTGAGCTCAAGTTGGCCCACTACATTAAATATTTTCTAAAAGGGCTAGTTTTACAGAAAATATACATGCTCGGACATATATGAGCAAAAATAAAGCACAAACATTTGAACAAAATAAATAATTATTTTTGGCAATGTGGCGGGCCAACTTTACTTACGTTGTCCTGAGGTATGTGGTGACCATTTTCGACAACTTTACTGAAAATAGTAAATTCGTATTTGCCTTTTTTTTTGTCACTGTCTGATCCTCTTTTGTGAAAGTACTGAAATTTATGAGCTTGCTAGTGTTCACACATCATCGTACAATTGACCTGTAAGTCCGGAAAATAGGTGGGTGGGGCCAAGAGAATAGTGGAGTGGGACTAAAGTCTATAAATACTTAAGATAATCTCAGATATATATATAACATATATAACACGATATGATTTGTTACAGGATTAATTTAATCTTTGACAGCATTGCCCGATGTTACATCACCATAATCTGTATTTGGACTAAAAATAAGTTCTAAGGTAACAACTCGGTTTTAATTTAGTTTTTTGAAAATAACAATTTGATAAACATATAAGGCACGCTTTGAATTTTCAACCTCATTTTAGCGATGTTTTTTTTTACAGAAGTGGTATAGTTATCACTACATCACTATACGAACTTCTTGAAATGAGACCAGCTATCACCCTCACCGGTAGACCTAGGGGCTCAATTCCAGACTCGTATAATCTGGTTTGCCAGTAACAAATATGTCAGTTTTAAATTAGGTAATGTATTTAGGGTGGATTTTTTAAATGGTTTTCAATTCACTCCACACGCAAATGTGAGTACATTTAATCTACATTCTACCGTATTCAATCATATACTATTAGTTTATTTATGCAAATATCCTGAAAGTGTAGCAAGGCTCAGAAAGAAATGTTTAGTTAGTTTTATTTTGTTGCTGTATGTAACCGCTAAACGAAGTCAACTTATTTGAGCCACAATCATCGTAATTTAAATTCAAAGTCTAACCCAGATAATATTATGGTTCAGACGAACAGCATAGCATATAAGAGTAGGCCATGTTCATTATAAAACTCTTTTATTAATTAATGTATTGAATAAAGTGAATGTTTAATTACATATTATCAAGATGAGCTCAAGGGATATTAAGGTCTCTATATTAGTAGGTAGGGATATAGAAGATAGTAAAGAGTAAGTGAATCCACACTAGCTTGAAATGATTCTCGAAAGAAACTTTTCAACCTATCAAGACATTTTTAAACAAGTTTGTGAATATATTGACTGCAACGGTTCAAGAGAGTGAGAAGGAGTACAATAGGAGGTTGACCCACCTGAGTGAATGCTTTTTAAAAATATATTAGACACTCCACGTGCTCATTAAAATAGAACTTACAATGTACGCTATGATGGCAGCATGGCTATGATAGTGTATACTCGTATCCTCTTTGATGAAGGTGTGGACTGTGGTTCTAAATATCATCATATTTTCTTACACTTTAAGACCATAGGACCTATTCTTCGGAAAGGAACCTTCTCATTGCACCGAAGAGGATCTTGTGGTCTTAATATCTATTAATTATGAAACCAATGAATATAGTTCAGGAATGAACTTTACACGGTTTAAAGTCACGTATTGGACCAACGTATCTGCATGTTATCCCAGTCATGTTTAAAGAGGGAGTATCATGTTATCAAGACTTAAGAGAGGAAGAATAATATATCATTTCTAATTTGATGATACCAATCTTTTGGTTGGATGGAAAATTAATGATTCTTTAACTCACCTCATTAATAACGGTTAGTTTGTTGCATGGGTTACTTCGATAACTTACAAATTAAGTGAGGCTCGCATCTTTCCATAAATAACTTATGACGCCACCAATATATTCGTGATTAATATCTATCAAGAAGGGTATTGCATGGGAACTTCATCATCTAGCACGATGGCGTTTTGCCAGAATACATTTTAGCGCACGTTGAATGATTTAACTACTTCATGCTTATCTGATTGGGATGATACGTTATTCCATAAGATCTAGCAAAGAACACAAACATCTTCTAAGGTCAACATTGTCATTTGTAAACGTGTCTGGGATGTGACTTAAAAGGCTAAGACCAAAATGGACGTTAACGAAACTATGATGAACTTACTTTGCCCGATGCAGGAAAAAATAGTTTCTTGCCTGCTTATTATCTGCAGATGGAAAATAAAACCTAGTTTTATAACGTTTATTTCAAATAATTTATGATAAGCAGTAGGATTAAACATTATTAAAGACAGCTTTAAAGGCTAGCTATATAGAACGACGCAATTGTAAACTGAAGAACATGTTATGACCTAGATCTACATCTAAAGTATCGTATTAATGGGTCACTATGATCAATTCTTTACTCAATGTACTCAATGAGTATAATTGGACGATACATTCAATGATTATGATGATACTTATTGACGTCAACGATTATAGTTATCAACATACTGTTTAAATACATGCCAACCAGTCAACCTTACTAACACAAAGCTTGAACTTGGTAATCACTTCCATATCAGCAAGTGTAACGACATTTTCTCCGAGGGATGTATTAAAACTGGTCTGTAGAAATTTTCAAAACACATAGGGCTGTGGATTAGATTGTTAGAACGTTCTTGTTTTACGATATGAGGGGTAAATCTTCCCTGGGAGAACTCTACACTCAGCCGTTGAGCCAAACATCACATCCTGATTTATAATTTATGGAAAAGATCATCAATCCAGCTAGGGTAAATCTTGCGTCGATTGGTTTGTGTTAGACTCTTCGCTCAATTAATAAATACATTAATACAATGGATATACAATTGTGTTTTTAATAAATCCATATAAAATACATATTATTATGTTCATCATAGCCTATTATTCGCCTAAGATAAGCAGTTTTAACACATGATTTTATAAATAATGCTTAAGTATTGATGAAGCTGGCCATAAGATGTCCTATAATGAACAAAGTGTTTTGAGCGTAAAAAAGATTAGTAGCATAGTTTGGCATTATAAAATCTTCTCAGACGTGTAACCAGTCTGTTTGAGAGGAGGAGTAGTAAACAATTCCTTAAAGTATTTACTGTACCATCTCGGGGTTTAGGTGGTACGTAACATAAATATATCAATATAAGAAATAGCAAGAAGAGGGTAGGTTTGAAAAATATAAATTTAACTAATCATAAGGCAGAACAAGCTACATAATGCAAATTAGGAACACTAGACTTGACCGCGTCAAGTTGCCTATTAGATTGCTGGGCAGAGACAAAATTAAAAATGGCTTGAAGTACCCATTAGCTGTACTATAACAGATTAGAAAAGCTCGTAACAATCCGTCTGCTTGATACATTAACATTCAGCAGATAATTGTACCGGGCAAGTTTAAAGTCTGTGTTCTCGGAAATTCCCTTTTCTTAGGATGGCACACGACCCATTGGTCTAAGCCAGTAAGGCAACAATAATACAATTGTTGGACACCCCCAAAAAAGAGGGCCAGCAACGCAAATTAAAGAAAAAATTATATACCATGAGCCGTGCCAGAAGGACTGAATTGGCACACAAGTTGAACACCCAAAGAGTGTACAACATCAATCAAACATTTAATATTAGACACCACGAGCCTTTCCATAAAGGCTGAAATGGCCCACAAGTTGAACACCCAAGTGGTGTACAACATAAATTAAACATACCTAACTAGACACTACCCCAAGGCCCTGAACAATCAGAACTATTTCTTTCCCGGCTAGCCACCTCAAAGACTGCAAAATAGTCATACGGGTTAAGGTGTGGGACTCACTCCCATCGAAACTGCTGGTCCAAGGACTCGACAGGAAACTCGCGTGAAGTGCGAGATGATATCATCAGATATAAGAAACTATGACAGACATTAAGTTATATAATAGGCTAATCCTCTAAACTAATATTCCCTAAGGACTACGATGTGAGTTCAGCCAAGGTACAGGCTATTCCCGATTTATTTATTGATCTATTGAAGACCAAGTTACTTTCTACGGTCCGGTCAGTCCCTCAGCGAGAACATCTTGATCACCGCTAAATGTAGGCTAAGTTAGTTGAGAGACGACTGTCTAGAAGACGTTGAATAATAGCAATCATATCATTGCCAAGCGAAGCATGGAGCTTTATGTTGGTCAAACGCACTGCATGCTGGGACGGACGATAAAAGGGGGTGATCAACCATCTACGGGGTTCTGGAAGGTTGACTCCACCTAGTAAGCTGGTTGAGTGCCACCTTCAGTTGATCCAGATACTCGAACCGGTCAAGGGTGATATAATTGAATAGCACGGTCCCCCACCATTCTGACGGCATCGCTTCTGATGGGGCCGGAATCGTTCCATTAAGTATCCAAGACGTTGGTATGTAACACAGACATCTATGTATTACAACACTTGTATGTAGATCAGGGAAGAATAATATGTGAGTGTATTTTACCCATGATTAGTTGCTTCAAATTTTAAGGCCGAAAAAAGGCTGAACTGGTGTAGCCCGTTACATTATCATTTTTATTTTACTTTTCATACTCTAGTACAAATAATATTTCATTAAGATGGATACAGAATTGAATCCGACACCTTAGCTCAGTTGGTAGAGTGTCTGTCTACTAAGTTACGGTCCTTGTTTATATTCCTGTTATAGCCTAAAAATGTATTATTGATGAAATGTGAGTTTCCCCTTTCACAGTATTAAACTTATGTCCAGGGGCTGGTTGTTGTGCCTGTTCTAGATTAAGTTAGTTTGTAAGTCGTGTACTAATATAATATGACGGTTTGGGAAGTACATTTTAAATACCTTGAATAAATGAAATGAAAAAGATCAGAATTTAGAAATGATGTAATATCGTTGACATAAGAAGCACATAAAGCGAGATTGTGAAAACATTGTTGGGGCAACATTAGTTTTTATTTATTAATACTGATTGAAAATGTCCTTAGTTCTATCTGTGCGAATACTTATTTCTTTCTATAGTGCGTTTTAAACTGCTTTAGGATTAAGGTCAGAGAGCATACTCTTATTCACCCAATCGTACGATTCCTCGAGATCAACAAATGCACTAGTTTAAGGCGCTACTCTCGTATAAGACTAAAGTGCTACAGTAGCCTCATGGCTTCTTTGGTGCTGACTGACAGCTCACAGCTGACTTCTGACAGTCAACATTTAGGTATATACCTAAATTTTGACTGTCAGAAGTGACAGCTGCTAAACACATGTTTTTGCAGATCATATGGTTTGGCGTAGGGATAAATACTTTGGTCTGGTAGCTTTACAAAGCCGTCAGCTGTCAGCTGTCAGCTGTCAGTCAGCACCAAAGAAGTCATGGGGCTACTGTAGTGACGGGGAGATTGAGGTTCAAATTTCGATCGAGTGTACTAAGTGTAATTTAAAAAATTGTTTCCACCCTCACTTCACGCAAATTCTGGTTAAATTCCTCTAAATGTAATATTCATAATCCCCAAAACCGTATAGCGTAACTAGTACAATATCGTATAACCAAAATGGTTAGAAAGACGCCTAGCTAAAACAAATAAAAAGAATTACAATAAACTTCCTTCCTTACTGCTATACATTTCTCATTCGCTTGTTGCAATGAAAATGTCTTGTTCATTCAACCTGTACATGGCATGAAACTACAATGTACACACCAAATGTTACCAAATGTTGTCAACAGTTTTTTTCAACCACACTCTCAACTAAGACTCCCAAAAATCTTGCTTGGAATACTAAACAAACTAATTGCCCTATAATTCTTACTTCACTTTTACCGCCTTTGCCTTTATACAAAGGAACAATGACAGCGTTCTTCCAGTACTGTAAAAATTATTCTGATATAGCAAAGGTGGGTGATAGCTAGCAATATCTTAAATATATCAAATTATTGTTGTTAACATGAAGTATTGCTTAAATATAATATAGAAACCTATTTCTGTCCTTATTAATAATTATTTACATTACTCACTTTTAAATTTATTCTGAAAATCTTAGTAGGTAATAGGCTACAGTTATTAAAATTTTGGTGAAAATATAAGGTATTTAAACTAGGCACCATAGTTATTGTTTCATTATTTATTCCAACATTCACATGATAGCTATTTATACAAATTTAAATTGATTTATTTTGATAATACGAAAATAAATTCACAATAATACAATTTTCACAAACACATTTTTACAGTAGCTTAGATGTCAGCAGGGAGGGTGAATATTTTCATTAAATTCATTATTCATATTATTTTCATATATCTGATTAAGGTATACATTATTTAAATTGTCAACATAAAAATTTCTAAATACTTAAATTAAATTTTTTATCACTTTAAAAAGCTGTGAATCATTAATAGTTCGCAGGGTTAAATAATTATTTTAACATAACTGTGCATTGTATATGTAAAAACATGAAAGTTGGAAAGCGTGCTATTTACGAGTATAGCTAATTAGTAATTTTAAGTGGTGCAGGAATTGGCGGAAAGCACTTTGAGCTGTCATATTGAAAAATGGCAGCCAAATTCTGTTTTCCGCTGGTACCTTTTAAGTGGTTGATCCAACTTTAATTTTGCTTTTTCTGTTTTAAACCTCTTGCTAAGAAAACCCTATTTAATCCTTACAAAATATTCTCTATACCTTAAAGGTTCCACACATTTATCAAAAATCTTAAGATCTGTTTCTAAAAATAGATTTCTTTGTTCAATTACTTTTTTAAGGTGTACAATTCACTTTTAAACCTAGGATAGAAGAAAAACATAATTTCATCAGCTTTTCATTACTGTTTCGTAAGTAGTATTTTAACCTGAAGTTTCTTTAGGAATGGCTGATCAAAACGAGAATGTCTGTTTCACAAAATCAATTTTGTACGTCTGTTTGTAATGGATTATCAGATTTCTTCTAGTGGTATTTAACATTTTTAAAGGAAAATTATTGACAGTTTTACTTGCATGAATGAAGCATAAATTAAATTCATATTCAGCCCTATTAATACTATACTTCTTTATTGGCATAATTAACAGAAAAACAGAAGTAAATTAATTTTCCTTTCTATGGGTTTAATGTAACACCTTTATCTGCGTTCATCTAATGTGGAGTAACATATATGGAGTTTCATAAATTAATATTCATAAATATATTTAGAAAGAATGGGAAAATTAATCAGTCTTGGCCACAACCACCACATAAACAAAGAGGATTGCAAGGTGAATAATCTTTTTTCGCACAACTTAGAACATGAGTATTTATTTACACTTGCACCTGATTATCTATCTATCTATCAAAATTCTGCACCTGCAAGAGGTTGGGTGATCCATTTTGACCGCAAATGTGTAGATTCTGAATCTTGATTCCAGCCAAACATCTACAAATCTATAGTTGAGGCCTATCACCTAGCCCCAGACATGGTCGGTCTGGTAGAGCAGGCTACTCTGAAGACATGGTCGGTCTGGTAGAGCAGGCTACTCTGAAGACATGCAAGGGTTTGTGCACAGGAAATGGGCCCTACTATCCTGCTCAGCGTAGGGCTACATTATTGTATAGCGGAAATGAAATTATGATGTAATATTTGTACCGCAATTGGGCTCCAATTGTCGTATCACTTATTTTTTGGCCTCTTATCTTATTAAATTAGTAATTCCAGCAAATAAGCTCCTTATTGCTAACTATGAAAATGTATTTTGTACATTGTACTCAGAATGATGATATTTTTGCGATACAATAAGCTGATGACAATTGCTAGTTCAAATGATTACTCATATCATTTACTATTTTGTCATGATACTACAGTATTAAAAATAATGTCTTTAGATAGACCTACGTACATGTTGTCTACTCTTAAATTATGGTGCAAGTTATATTTTAGAATAAGAAAAATAGCTTTCCACATAAGACATGCCTTACTTATTACACCTTGTTCTAGAGTGCCACAAGGTTGATGATAGAAATATACCACTTCTCACAAGACGTGTGTAGCCCTTTACGTCATGTTCTAGAGTGCCACAAGGTTGATGGTAGAAATATACCACTTCTCACAAGACGTGTGTAGCCCTTTACGTCATGTTCTAGAGTGCCACAAGGTTGATGATAGAAATATACCACTTCTCACAAGACGTGTGTAGCCCTTTACGTCATGTTCTAGAGTGCCACAAGGTTGATGATAGAAATATACCGCTTCTCACAAGACGTGTGTAGCCCTTTACATTTTGCGGGTTGGAAACCCCAGGGCGTGGTGATTCCTTCCCCTAAACACTCCATCATTCTATTACTACCAACCAATCACTGGACTCCGACATAGTCGCATAACTAAAAAAAAACAACACGTTATTGTCACGTGGAAGAACATATCATAACGGGGTCCATGACTCGAAAAACTTAAGTGACCTTTGACCTTACAATCCAGTAGGTGAGTAGGATGAGCTGTCGAATAACAAACTGGCTGTCGGAAGATATAACAGAGCTGTGCGCTATCTATCTTTCCACCCTCACCAAGTCAAGCGAGATGCACAAGTAAAATAAATGAATAGTGAAATGCAATGCGTTGTTACTTTAGAAAATAAAGGGCGGAAACAAACAGGAAAATTACCATGGATATCTGCGTGTAGGTAGAATGTTCACCAAATCCCTATTTTTCTGTGCAAACAACACATGTCTGGCTTTGTTTACGTTTGCTTCTTGGCTACAGCGATCATATTACGGTAGGATGAAACACCTTTAAAGAGAAGGCATGAAAACATCAACCTCTTCTACTGAGAGTGAACTGGAAAGATCACACCCTCTGTGTTCTTTACAGCCCACATTTTAGTGCTAATTAAGAACTTCTCAGTAAATTTGTTCCATTCTCTTTTATTGATTTTGGATAATCAACACCTTTCTTCTCCATTGTTTCCCTTTTGTTGAGGATTATCAAATCATCACTTGTATAAGTAAATGGGTTCTCCATTTCTTTCATAGCCTAGAAGTTATTACAAACTTTATTTGTTTCCCTGGTGTGTGAGCATGATGAGCGCATCCGTAGTTTTCAGGGCTAAGGCCATTAAAAAGTACTGAACGTCATTGAGAGTAAATATTAACATAGACTACATACTAATCAGCTGAATTTAACTTTTAAATTTTGTCATGAATAACAAAGATTAGGTACCTTAACATATCAGTTGTGCCTTGCTCTACAAAAAAAGTTATAAGTGCAAAGGGAAACTAAAAATTATCAGACCTTTCAAGGGTATACAAGTACAGAAATGCACCTGCAACGTGACCAGTACAGTGGTACTAACTTTACCAACAAAAAAAGTAACTGCAACAGTTACCAGCGCTGCAGCTCCAACTATATGATCAAACTACTAGCTTTTAAGCTATTTAAAGAACAAATACGTGAAAAAGAGAAACGTTAAAGAGTTTTAAAAACAAAAGAGCATGTATATTTCGGTGTATGAATGTTGTTGAAGAGAAGGGAGTATGCAAGGATAGGGAAGTGTGGAGAAAGTTAGTGAGGATGGATTATGTATGGAGTTGTTTTGTAAGCTATATGCACAGTTTCTTTCATACCCCGAAAGGGAATGGTGTGATTAGGTATGTAATACGTACAAACATCCGATAAGATAATACATTCTTACTCTACGCCGTAAATAAATTAAAAAATTAGAAAGGAATTCTTTACTTCCTTTGTGAGAATGGAGTATCTTAGTTTTAATAAAATTGTATGGAGCCCTCATGGCTTAGAGAAATATTTTTTTCACAAAAATGTTTCACCATGATGAGAGATAAAAAAGATTTAATTAGATGATTGGAGACTGAGATAAAATACAATTCAGGATACCACTGGAATCACTCGTAAATCTAACATCTTGATTTTGATCCCCATTTACCAAGGAAACTATAGGTTTAAGCAAAATCACTAGATTCTTAGGGAATTATATTCTTCTTTTATTCTTGGTTTGATAGTGATTGTGTGAACCATTAAGAAAAAGTTATTGAACTGAGAAATCCATTTTTAGAACTAGATCTTCAGTTTTTTTGTAGATTATTTGGAACCCTTAAATTTAAAGATAACTAGTAGGTAAGTATTGTCTTAAAATAGCTTTAAAACAAGAAAATTAAAATAAAATTTGGATCGTCAAAAGTTACAGGCTGAAAAATGATTTTTACTGCCATTTTCCGATATGGTGGCTCAAAGTGCAGTCCATCGATACTAAACTGTTTAAAATTACTAATTAGTTACAAAAAAGTGTGGCCAGTTTCATGATTTTACCTATAAATTGTGCAATTTTGTACTTGGTCCTCTGTATCATAGGACTATAATAAACAATTTTAGTCTACAAATTTTTAAAGCATAGATTGATCACTTTTATAAACTAAATTAAAATAAGAATATACATTAAACTTGATGAAATTTTTAAACATTTTAATTAAAATATTTTTAAATTACCTTAAGCGAGTATGGAATAATAACTTGAAAAGTTAAATAATGATATTCACGCTTGCAAGTATTTGACTTGAAACGAATTTCACTCAGCTGAGAAATGTAATTTAAGAAATCTAGTGGGGATAAATTGACAAAAAATATATTAGGTTTTACCTCAATTTACAGTCATTCATACCTACTCATACTTTTCCATCACTTACTTTTGATATGGTAACCAAATATTAAAATGCAGTTTACTTGAACATAGGCTACCTCATTTAGGCTACATTGCTTTAACTATTTGCTAATATAATGTGATGAGTACCAAGGCATGTAATTGATTTTCAAATTTTGTAGCAAAAAAACTACCATCTAAAATAAACAAAAAAAAATAACAGAGGCAATTCTCTTAAATAAGAGCCTATTATTTACTCAGATAAATTGACAGTAATTATATAGTAACACAATAGGGCTCGTGTAAAACTACTTATATTATAGTTTCTAGCGAAAGCCAGGTACCTTACTGTACTTAGTTTTTAGACATTATGCTCACAGTACATATTATTTTAAAAAGCAAGTCATACAAAACCACATCACTATATAAAAGGATATTTCTTTCAGTATTTATTTGTATCAATTGTTTCATTAATATTCTACTCTATTTAAAATCAAATAATAAACACACGTCTCCATTTCACAGATAGGTTATTATGTATATTTATTTCTTGCAATAAAATAGATTCCATTTGGAAGCACTTTACAAAAGGAAAAAAAAAAACTCCAGACAATTCATTTTACCATAAGATTAAAATAAACGTTTCTACTTAACTTTTCTTTTTTTTTTGACAAAAGTTTTGGCACATTACCAAACAAACTGTTCACGGAAGCCATTAAAGTTTTTGTGGTTGTTCTTGTTGTAAATAGGAAATATTTTATTCTTAGAAGGTGTGGGCTGCTCTCTGAAGTGTGTGAAAGCAAATAACTTCACATTACAGCTCGATGGCTTCAGGCCCTTTCCAAGAAATGCCCATCCGTAGCATATTGTAGAACTGCGTCACTCCATATAGAGATATGATCTGAAATAATATTATAGTTAAGAACCAAACTTTTGATTTTAAATGTTAATTTTAACAAAGGGAGTAACTATAAAAAAAACTAAATCAAAATGTTATCATTGATTGAATAGAAAATTGAATGTTATTTTGAAACTAAAGAATAATAAGACTCAAATTAGTATACAATTTGTTTCCGACATGTAGACATACAAAATAAAACAATATAAATAATTTATATTAAAATTGTTCTTAAAGGAAATTGAATTCATTTGTTATCAACTTATGCCTTGGTAAACGTTGGCAGTTTTTTGTTTGTTTTATTAGTTGCCTTTTTAGAAAATAATCAATCTTCATAAAGGTAATATTAGTATTTGATGTTAAATTATAATTTTCACATCCAAATATATAACCTACTTCAAATAAATAAAATGCCCTAAAAGAGATTTTTAATTTTCTAATCCTTCCCCTATATCTACCATTTAATTAGATTTATTAAAATAAGCTTAAACACAACAAATTTTATTTAATGCGTATATAATCTTACTTAATAACATGCGATGATAATATTACTTGTAATTTCAACAATTTTAGCTGGATAAATAAAATGGTCTAGAAATGGACAAGAAAAGTTTATTGACTGATCACAAAATATATTTGTATTTGGTCAGAACAAGTATAGATCCTATTAATCTTTTAAGAACTCCTAAATATTATTTATTTTCTAAAACATTATTTTAGTGAACAATATTTGTATGTGTTTAGTATAGTAAATCATTTGTAGGCTAATCCAAATTATTTATTCTATGTTATGTTACAAATATGACACAGAATTCCTAGTAGCCACAACCTGTCGTGTGTATCTAAATAATCTTATTATAATAGCCTACATCCCTCAGTGCTAGCACTTTTAGCAGCTCTTTCGGGTTTGACTCCCGTGTCCAAGTGTCATTTTTCAATTTTCAGAATATTACTTCCGTTTTTACTCTCCAACCACCATGGGGAATAGCACTACTGGGAATCCCTCACAACAGTTCACTGTAACTATCTAATCACCAGAATATGTGTCACTACTGACAATCTATCCCAACTATCTAATCAGCATAGTGTGTATCACTACCATTAATCTAGCTTTTTATAAATCACTAGGTGACCTGGTGGTCTAGGGGTAAGGTGTCGGACTTCTATGCTGGCGGCCGGGGTTCAATCCTCGGTCCCAGCAAAGATTTATCTGATNATCCTCGGTCCCGGCACAGATTTATCTGATTACCAAACCCTTCCTTCACCTCTGACAAGACATCTTGTGAATGTGGGGAATGCCAGGCCTCCACCGTGGTTCGGATTCCACGTTAAACTGTAGGTCCTTCATTTCATCTCACAATCACCCTACCATTACACATTAGCGTAAGTGCGTATAACCCGAATGGGTAGTAAGACGCGGTGCTAATAATAATAATAATAATAATAATAATATAAATCACTACACCTTTACTAAACTCTTATTCTATCATTTATTATTATTACTATCAAATTTTTAATATGTTTTATACTATTCCAATTATATTAAGACAGTCAACCATATTCTTTTCACCGGAATAAAGAATTCAAGAGTTATTATGACTAATTAAATATTTTGTTTTACCTTTTAATATATTATCACATAACAAATGCTATTTTGATAAAATATTTTTGGTCTAGAAATAATTTCACAAATAAAATAAAAAAAACTTTTCTCAAGCCTCTTTATGTGCGTTTCTTGTGTCATGTCGATTCAACACTTATTTTAAAATTTCTAAGAGTGTAATTCATGCGCGAGAACAGATACATAACTACTTTTAATTATTAGATTTATGTAGCCTATTTTACATTCTCAAAAACACTAAAATTTAGCAATGTTTTAGCAAATATATATATATATATATTAGCTGTTGCCCGCGACTTCGTTAGCGTTTTCACTCGCGCGCTATCTATTGTAGATCCGGAAACTGAAGGTAAAATTACTTAAGTTATTTAAAAAAATCCGGCCTTATTCCTTGTCTACATCATAAAGGGAGCCTCTGTGCAAAATTTCAGCTTTTTAGGTCCAAGGGTTTGGGCTGGGCGTTGATGAGTCAGTCCGTGAGTTAGGACTTTTATTTTTATATATATAGATTTTAAAACTACCCGAATTAGAATAACAACGATGGACTGACACAAAGTGTGAAAAACTTAATACAATTGATATAGATAAAAAACATTTTCTAAGATCAGAGTCAAGTGAGTTAATTGCTCATCTAATTCATCTTTTTGACCTTAACACAAACAGCTAGAACAACATTTGTTACAATTTTATTAATCTAGACTTGGATGAAACATTTTGAGGAGTTATAAGAAGGGTATCTGTTTAAAATGATGGTTTTTCCTATAGTTCCCTGGTTTAACTTGGGGTCTTTTCTACGCTTGTCGGTTGTTCGATGGTTCTAGAAGTAGCACTTTATCCCCCCCTCTCAGCAAATACAGCCTAATAAAGAGCCACAGGGACATCCAATCGGAAGCAATGTACACAAGTGTTCTCACCTCCCAAGAGCTGTTCTCCCCACAACCCAATGACCGCGCCACGTTCCACGATCAATAGCGCAAATACATTATCTGCGGACTTTCTTTACAAGAGTTTCAGAACTGCACACATCATGGGATGAGAATGGTGGTATCCTATCTAGTACTGTACCTCACGATCAGTACAAAGTACTGGGGAATAGCAGTGCTTAGTTTAAATGAAGTACTGTACTTCGCACTAATTAGAAAGGTCACAACATTTAAAGTGTCAAAATTATACTTCAAACTTTGGGCCGGATTTATTGCTGTGGAGACCCTAGGAATGTAAAAAAAAAAAAAATTGTAGGCCCCAACATTAAAACAAATAACATTAAGCTTGTCAACGTTTCGACAGAATAATTATTCTTCACAAAATGTTATAAGCGCAATGATTAATATAATATTTAAATAAGGAAATATTGTAATCAAAAATTATATTTGCTTAAATCAAACATTTTGGTTACTACTATGCTTTCGTTTTTAGTAAATTTTGATAAGTACAATGAAATAGTGTCAAAAATTCGAATAAAAAAATATTTCATAAATTTTCTGTTAAAAAAAGACAAAAAAATTATTTAACTATACAAAAGAGAAATGTATTTTATTGTAACTGTTTACGGAGACCGTGGGGCGTTAGAACCTTAAATCAAGGACTGTTCACATTATATATAAGTTATCAAAGAATTCGTATACTAGACGTGTGGTTCACATTAATTAGAAAGTGTCGGAGGATAAGTGTAGTCGGAATAATATAAGTCTTTGAATAATTATTGTTTAATTTATATAATCTCACGGTATGATTATTATGCTAACCATAATGTAAGACGCTACTCTTGCAGTAGACTAGACTGCCAAAGACAGGGGAATTGGGTTTCAAATTTCGACCAGATGTACTGAGGGTGGTTTCCCATAAAATTCTTTTCACTCTCCCTTCACGCAAGTGCGGGTACATTTTCTCTAACATTCAACTTTACTATTCCGTAACACATTAGTGTGATTAATACATGGCCATTCAAACCGAACGGGTAGTAAGACGTGGTGCTAAAATGAAGTATGCTAACCAATCCAAAAGTATTCCAATTTGGAAAGGCTTACAACTTAGCCCACTTTTGTTTTGGGTAAATAAATACTATCAGTTAAAGCTTACAGACATTACAACTTATGAAGAACTATAAAATATAACACTAAAATATAACACTAAAATAGATTTTTTATAAATAATGCATAAAAATCTGCCCAAATTTTGTATAGAAGCTTCAACCTATATTCACATGCTATATTTTATTTTATATATATTATATATATTTGATATATATAATATATATTTGATATATATAATATATAATATAATATTATATATAATATAATATATAATATAATATTATATATAATATAATATATAACATAATATTATATATAATATATATTATATATTATATATATTATCTTATATATATATTATAATATATAATATATATAATATATATTATAATATATAATATATATTATATATAATATATAATATAATATATAATATTATATAATATATAATATAATATATTATATATAATATATATTGATTAATGTATATAATATATATTAATTAATATATATAATATATATTAATTAATATATTTATAATATATATATAATATATATTAATTGATATTAGGTCTAATATTTTAAAAATATGTTAAAAAAAACCAAGTTGACATTAAGACCTTTTAGTTGGGTGAATTAACAGAAGTCTCAGGATCGTGTCTTGAAATAAAGTTTGGTAGAAGGAACAAGCTATATTTAATTATTTTCCTATTGAAAAATACGCCCGTTTAGCGATTAAAGTTTTATTTAGAATTCATAGAGGTATTTTCTTTACGTAAAGTAGTAAATTTATCCGTTAGTTTTATTATTTATTATATTATACAACAAAAATAGACTAAATGTAAGAATGCAACGATATAGAATTAAGTATATTATGAAAGGCGAAGCTTAGGGAATAAATTATTGGTTTTCACGCCAAAACTCTACCTCTGAGCTATCCAGTGACTGTCCAGGTAACAAAGTCATTCTTCGCCAATACTTTAAGGCAGACTCTGTGATGGATGTGTGGGTATCATAAGCTACTAAATGCTATCATTGATATCACAGTAACAGGCGAATCTGTTGCGACTTTATGCTGCCGGCAGTACAAATAAATTGTAAATTTTAAATTCTCTACCTTATACTATGAGTGAAGAATAATAATATTTCAGTAGAAAACATTGATAATAAAGTTATTTTAAAAGAAATTTTACTCAAAATTCAAACTTTTTTCATTGAATAGAACCAAATTTAGTAATTTGAGAGCAAACTCAATATTTGTTGTGTTATTCATTAGTAGTGACGTCTGTATGTTATTTTATCGTAAATCTATGCATACACAGACTCGAAATCAAAGAATGACAATCAAAACGTTGTGTGATATTATCGAGTAGATAAAATATGCCAGATCCTATTTATACTCCAGTCAGTAACTTACCTTAAAACAACACCATTTGAGAAACAATTTTCTGTTGAAACAAACGTTCTATAACCGCTAAACGCTACTTATTAATTACTCTTTCACACGGGTTGGACTGTGGTATACGAGTATTTTTCTAACTTACATTCAAGAACGCTCTTGATATGAAGAATGCCATTTCTGCTTTACACAATGCGTCGAATTGCTGAAACAAGAACAATAGTACAAATCGTAATATAATTTAAAGCAGGATATTAAAGAACAGAATATTATACTGGTAATCACTTGGTTAAATTGGTAACATTTTACAATTATACGGTTGCATCCTGATTGAGAACTGGGTAAAATTCGTCTGGACATTGAATACACCCAGAATGGTATGGACACCCAAATATCCAGTGACCAGATCGAGAACAAGTGAATGAGCAACCGGTGGGAATTCCTGCGTGAAGGTGGCGACACCTGTGGAAGGGGCAGCACCCGCCAGACACCGGGGCTTTGATCCTAAACTAGCTTAGCCTAAACCTAACCTAACCTAACCTAACCTAACCTTACATAACATAACCTAACATTAGTCTAATCTAACTTACAAATACTCTTGTATGTAAATTAGTTAAATTTAGGGTGACCTAGTGGTCTTGGGGTAAGGTGTCGGACTTCTGTGTTGGGGGTCCGGGGTTCAATCCTCACTCCCAACACAGATTTATCTGATTGCCAAACCCTTCCTTCACCTCTGACAAGACGTGTATTAATTCACAACTTGTGAATGTGGGGAATGCCAGGCCTCCACCGTGGTTCGGATTCCACGTTAAGCTGTAGGTCCTTCATTTCATCTCACAATAACTCTACTATTACACATTAGCATAAGTGCGTATAACCCGAACGGGTAGTAAGAAGCGGTGCTAATAATAATTATTATAATAGTTACATTTAGAGTGACAATGCTGAAAGTCTTCACGACTATTAAGCACGGGTGTCCCACCCCTAATGTCGAATTAGGGGTGGGATGGAATAGAAAACATGGCATATGTCAAAAGAATATAACTCTCTTCAGTTACCTGTATGTCCACAAACAGGATTGCTCGCGATCATGACGGCACTAACTGATTGAGAATAGGAAGCATCTTGGAAAAAGGGATATGAATGTCACAGGAAGATAGAAAATGGAGATCTCTGGCCAGAATAAGAAGGCATGTCGAGTTAAAGAGCTAAACGAAGGCTTAAGTTTATAAGTATTAGTGAGAGACTCCATCTTCTCATCCTTCTAAAGTACGTACTATCAGCGTTAGTGGCCATGGGGTCTAACGCGCTGCTCTCGCAGTTAGCTAGACTGTCAATGACGGGGAGATTAAGGTTTGAATCTCAGTCGGGTGTACTAAGGTTTTTTTCCTAAATGTTTTCCACTCTCCCTCTACGCAAATACTTATACACCTCCTTTAAATATAACCTTATAAATCCCTAAAACCATTAGCATAATAATTGTACACAAGAGTATAACCCGGACGGGTAGTTAGACGTGGTACTAATAAGTACGTACTGAACTAGATGTCTGGCAGACTGGCCTAGTCTCTTGCGATACTCAATAATGTGGTGAAATAATTATGTTATGTGATTGAATGTTGATAAGTATTCTTCTGTGACTTTACTTAATTATACATTATTAATTAGAGCTTAAATATTTTAGAACAATTTTATCTAGCAATATCTATATCAGATTGGAGATTAGAAAAAATAAATAAAAATACAGTTTGTAAATGCATGCTACAAATTTGTGAGTAAGTTGTTAACTTCTCACTTGTTGTCAAGGGATGTAAAACTCAGAATATACAAAACAATAATTTCACTGGATGTTCTCTATGGGTGTGAAACGTGGTCTCTTACAGGACGAAAATAAAGGTAGGGTGTTTGAAAACAAAGTACTTAGGAAGATATTAGATCCAAAAAAGGAATGAAACTACTGCGGAGTTTTGGAGGCTACATAATGATGAGTTACATACTCATTACTTATCACATGACATTGTTAGAGTAATCAAGTCTCGTAGATTACGCTGAGAAGAACATGCAGTACAAATAGAAGATTCTAGAACTTTGTTTAGGGTACTCATTGGTAAACCCAAATGGAAATAGACCATTAGGAAGACCTAGAGCCAGAATGGAAGGTTTAATGAGGTGGACTGGATAGAATCAACTCAAGATAGGCGTAGGTGGCTTATTTTTATACGTAAGTACGGCAGTGAACATGAAGTTCCTAATGCCATATAAGATGTAAATATTTAAATTGATCCATTCAATTTTGAATTACACTCTTTTTACATTGTGGTTGTGGTGGAGTTACCCCTATAGATTTGTATGGAGAACTGGTAGTAGGTATTTTCCCTGTGACACTCCAGAACTAGAGTTGGGATTCCAGGATATTGTTGTGTGATCTCAATTATTTTTTCTGCTACTCCGTTGGTCCTTAGAGAAATTTTTCTCGTGCCGTTTAAGATTTAATTTCTTCAGCTGAACTTATTATTAATGGTACCCTTAAATTTAACTTTACTATGTTGGCCTCCAGTAATATCATTTACTAACTTATTATTATTATTATTATTAAATCCGTTAGCTCCTAACGCACGATTCCCCATTTTTTTTTCTTACAATTAAAGTTATACAGGTATATAATGATCTTCACTGAACTTAGCAGATCCTGAACACCTGTAGTTGCTCACCTTGTTAACGTGATCCCTCAGGACATTTGAATACACCATTGCCACGGCTTCCAGCGCCATGAAGGTGATGAATCCTATGATCCAAGGAACCACAAATGCTGCGTTCTCCTGGAGACAAACCAAAAGAAAAACTATCTAAATAGGAGGGCTACATTGGGTTAGTAACATGATGGTGATGAACCCTATGATACAAGAGACTACAAAGGCTGAGTACTCCTGGAAACAAACAATATCACAAATGATTTATTTATTAGGGTAATAACTTGAAGTTGATGAATTCTACTATCCAAGGAATCACAAATTCGGCGCTCTCTTGAACACAAACCAAAATTACAGATACTTGAGTAGGGCTACATTGAGGTAATAAAATTAAGGTGATGAAGCTTATGATCCAAAAAGCGACATAGACTGCATTTTGGCACTAAAATATAGGTCCCAGACTAGATCATCGATACCCTGGTGATAAAGAATTTTTGTTCTAAATGAAGGGTATAAAATACACATGTCAATTATCATCATATATTCGAAAAATATTGACAAATGGCAGATTATCTGTATCAAATGTTAATTTTATGCATATACTTTTATAGTAATTTCATTCGGCTTTAATAATTTCATTTAAATTCGACCACTCATCTTTAAAATTTATACTAAAACACGCATACTGTATAAAATGATGTTACATAATTAATTCATGCATTTGTTCCACCTTTATAATTAATTCAATAAATTTTCTTCTAACTTGGACCGCACGTCCGGTAGCTTCAATAATTTAATAGCTTTTGCCGAATATACAAAAAACATTGACATGGTTGCTGCTGGGATAGTTCTATTAAAATAGTTGTCATCAACTACTTATTGTAAAAAAATTCCATTTTCTACCAGAAACAACGTAGCTGTCTATACTATTATATATTGGAAGTTTGATGGTCTTTAGCTGACCAAGACCTACTCGTGTAAGATGGACACAATCTCACCACTTATCTCTACTATTTATAAAACAAAGTGTCGGTCTATATGTCTGTTGCCTAAGATTTCTGGAAACGCTTAACTGATTATAAAGCAGTTTTTTTATATTATATAGATTTTTCACCGGAAAGGTTTAAGGCCAGTGGTTCCCAACCTGGGGGCGATCGCCCCCAAGTGGGCGATTTGGGTTATCAGGGGGGCAATAAATAAGTGGGGGGCGATTTGGGGGCGATGAGTATTCAAAGGGGGAAAAATTAAAATAGTACTGTACAGTAGAAGTTGCCGGGTAGCACGAGTCACTGGCTATTCTCAGCCGGCGAGTTCACTGCACTCACCCCTCTTCACAGTCCCCCACCTGTTGTTGTTCAGCGCGGCCGACTGGTGACTCAACCCCCTCCCCCTCCTGCCAACACAACACACTTGCCATTGACCTACATTCGTCTTCAGTCTTCACTAGCCTTTGTGTGCCTCACCATCAGTTTTTGTGCGTGTCTTTTCTGTTTTTGTGCGTTTGTTTTGAAGTGTAGAAGTTCATGCACAATGGATTCAAAAAAAAAGAAGTGTCGTCAATACTCAGCTGAGTATTTAAAATTCTGTTTTATCACGTCACCGCAAAATGTGCAGTTTCCACATTGTCTTTTGTGCGATAAAACATTTACTAGTAATGAAGCCATGAAGCCTTCGCGAATGAAAGATCATTTATCAAGAGTACACAGTGATAAAGTGAGTAAAGAACTTAGTTATTTTCAACACCTCAAAGCTAAAGCTGTTAAACGGCCTAATGTGAGTGAATTATTTAAAAAACGAGCAACCGATCTTGACAAAGGTCTTCTTGCTTCTTACGAGGTGTCTTTATTGATCGCTAAATGTGGTAAACCTCACACAATTGGCGAAACTCTTGTTTTACCGGCTACCAAAAAAATTGTTGAAATCATGCTAGGCGAGGGCCCTAGTAATAAGATAAGTCAATTGGTTCCTTTGAGCAACAATACTGTTTCCAGGCGAATTGACGAAATGGCCACAGACGTTGAATCCAAACTCACCAATTTGTTGAAAAAAAGTAAATTTGCATTGCAGATTGATGAATCAACTGTGATTGATAACAAAGCAATTTTATTAGCTTATGTGAGGTTTATCAATGAACAAAAGGAAATTACCGAGGAAATGCTGTTTGCTAGAACTTTGATCACTGATACGAAGGGATCGTCGATTTTTAAAGTGGTACAAGATTATTTTGAGGAAAAAGAGATTCCCCTAACAAACGTGAGCGCTTGCGCAACAGACGGTGCTCCTGCCATGTCAGGTCGTCATGCTGGGTTTCTAGCCCACCTTAAGAAAGAAGTGCCAGAGGTCATCACTATTCACTGTGTCATTCATCGTCAACACTTAGCTGCGAAAAAATTGAGTGGTGTCCTGCATGAAACCCTAAAACTGGTCATTACTGGTGTCAACAAGATTAAAGCTAATTCCCTCAATGACCGTCTGTTCCGACAACTTTGCGATGAAAATGATGAGGAATTCGAACGCTTGCTTCTACATACGGCCGTGAGGTGGCTTTCTAAAGGAAACTGTTTGCGCCGTTTCTTCGAATTATTTGACACGGTTACTGAGTTTCTCGACACGTCTGATCCTGTTTTAAGTGAGAATTTGAAGCAACGCAAGTTGGAACTTGCGTACCTTACAGATATTTTTGAAAAAATGAACGAAGTCAATATAAGGCTTCAAGGAAACAAGATGAACCTTATCAAGGCCAAAGGAATTATTTCATCATTCATCGCCAAGTTTGATATTCACAAGGTAAATATTGGCCGTAAAGAGCTGATTCAGTTTCCGACCCTTAAAAAGTGTTCAGTGTCAGCTAACGGGACTCCTGAACTCCCAGAAGACAAAATCCTAATTTTTACTGATCACCTTGACCAGTTAAAAACTGACATGGAATTAAGATTTGAAGATTTGACCAAGTTACAAATTCCTGATTGGATTCTAGATCCATTCTCGTTTGAAGCTGTGGATAAGCTTGATAACTCTTTGCAGACAGAGTTTCTAGATCTGAAGTATGACTGTGAGGCGAAAATCATTTTCAAGCAGAGCGGTTACGAGTTAGGCTGGGTGAAGATTATGGACACTTATCCACAACTGTGGGGAAAAACTGAACCACTTCTCATCTCGTTCCCGTCAACATATTTAGTTGAAAAAGGATTTAGTTCTGTTGTCCAGCTCCTCACAAAACAAAGAAATAAGTTGGACATTTGCCTCAAAGGAGACTTGCGCCTGAACTTGACGAACATAAAGCCGGATATTCAAGCTTTAACTGAAATCCACCAAGCACAAGGCAGCCATTGAAAAGGTAAAATAAAACAATAACAAATTTTCAAACTTTCATTTATTTTTTCAAATTTTAACTGTCAACTTTCTTAATTTTTCCAGATTCCAATTTAAAAATGAAAACATGTACTCCTGTTTTTTAAATGTACATCAATGATCTTAGTTAATTATTTCACTTCTTCGTTATTTAAAATAAATCTGTAAAATATGTAGCCTACATTTTTTTTCTATTTTATTCAAGAGTGACCGGATAAAACTGCTTTGGTTGTTTTTATATACGGTAGTAAAATTGTTTATAATAATAAAACTGCTTTATTATTTACACCTTACTTCAAATTAAAATTAGGCATACAATGAAAATGAAAAGGGGGCGATAGGTGTTAGTCCACCTCCAGAAAGGGGAGATGAGCCACAAAAGGTTGGGAACCACTGTTTTAGGCTATTGATCAAACAAATTGAATAAATTAAAATTCACGTTTTAAAAATATTTTGTCTTAAAACTGGTGATTAATAATTAATTCTCCTATTAAATGTAGAGTTTATTATTTTTTGTATAAATCAAAGGCCAAATCCAAGGAGAAATTAAAGAATACATTTCAATATTGAATCCAAAGAAAAATAATTTTTTATTTTAATAGATTGTTTTGAATTAACAGATCCATAAAGAGGTAAGTTTCTATACAATCATGTAATATGTTCGCTTATTACTAGATAACTATTGAATTGATTTGAGTGCGGTATTGTTTTTATATCATGTTGAATTAATACAGGAAGGTTATAAGCTATTTAAAAAACATATACGCCTTCAAGGAGCTGAGCATTGACGTTAAAGTAAATACAAATGTTTTATGTATACTGTGGATTGGTAAAAACGAGGACTGCCACAAGTACACATACCGTTATACCCTCAGGAACAAATCAGACCTGACGATGTAGAATCGGTGATAAGCTCAGAGATTCCAGATTCAAACATCAACCCACAGCTGCATGAAAGTGTAACTAAACATAAGATACCCGACCCTTATGGACTTTTGAATCGATAGTCTTCATGCATGCAGCAAAAACTATCCAAAGAACTTTCAAAGAGCTACGTCGACGGGCATGATGGATTTTCCAAATATCGTAAATGTCATTCCGACGATGAAGGGCACTCGGCCGATCACGACCCGTTCTTGAGCGTGGGCGATGATCAAACGTTGGGTTATCCCACAATTCCCCGTACTGTTGAGAGTGCTTGATTTCCAAATTAATGTTGTGAAGTTTAACCAAATTCATAAGGTTCTTAAGCAAGTAAATCAATAAAGGAAGTGATCAAGTGACGCTTAGTATTAACTTGACCAATGAGGTAAAACAATTTAAGTTGGGATTATTCAGTGTTATGAACCTGGTGGTCTATCTTTACAAATTAATGAACACTGCATATATTTCACAAAATTAATTAAACTGACATCACTAACAACCCATGCAACACTCCATTAACAATATTCTTTAAATTGAGCGCTGAAGATTCTTTTCCGAAGACGCTTGCTTACAGTGAGGTTGTTTCATGTAATACTGGGACAATTCAAAAAATGCCATTGCTGAAAGCAAGTTTTTATGTTCAGGAATCTCCGGAGTTATGAAAGGTTATGTCTTCAAGCAGGTATATAATCTGAATAACACATTGTGTTATTATTATTATTATTTGAAAATGCCGTTCTATATCGTCAAAGATCAACTTCATTTGAAAACCTACGTACTATGAACGACCAATCTCTTGCATCCTACCAATTAGTTTGCAAAGTACTGGGACTCTTAGAAGATGACTCACGCTAGAGCGGTAGTTAAGTAAAATCCAATTTGTATCGATCTTCTTCCTCATTCAGATTTTTTCTCTAAATCATATTAATTCACTTGACAAATATTCTCCCACTTTATCCCAGAGGTGAAGCATGTAGGAATATATTAAATTTAAAATCAGAACAAAGCAATTAGTATACAATTTGGACTTCAATTGAGATATGAATACTGGAGGTTAGAATTACCTCAACCATATTGTAAGTTCTCTCTGGGGCGAGATCGTGAAGGGCTTCGGCCCTCTTCTACACATCATTAACGGATTTACATTGTATAGAGAGTATTTGTGTGCCAACAAATGACTGGCAATTTCTACTACAAACGTAGAATATAAACACTCTTCTATGTTCTAGATTAGGTAATACAAGTTTTGTATAAGATGCGCCCGAAAATAATGATTTACTTTTGTAGTTAATTTATTCTTTTCCAAGTTCAGTTTTGAGGGCTGTATGGCCTTTACAGTGACGTCATCGGATATATCCGCTACTTTGTTAGAAAGATAAATAACAGCGAATGGGACACTTAGATAACTTTTCTGTTTTCCAAACAACCAAATCACCTTGTGAAACAGATCGAGGCAAAGCTTAACATTAAAATCACTTCAAAAATGATCTCTTATATTATAGAATAAGAGTACAAAGTTGTATAAGACCGTGATAGAAGATATTGTTAGAACTAAGAGATCTCAGAAGCAACAATGTTCTCATAGTAGGATTTACCGTATTGTTTTCAAGAGACTTCCTACAAACTGTACCGTTAATTCCAACTGTCACTATAACTGACGAGGTCAACGCCTGCCTGAAAAGATCTTAAGTATGCCTAGACGATGTGAAACTTTCCTTGTCAACCAACATGATGTGCATCCACCTGTGCAATAACAAAGACTAGACTTATTTGTTGATTTATTACTTAAACTCAGCAATGGATTCTTTGCAGGGCAAGAAAATAAGATGTCCTTGAATAACCCCCAGATATGCGTTGTGATCAAGGATAACCAGGAATTAGTGCAGTTTATTTATCCTTAAAGTCATCTTCTGCAAAACAAACCTCTTTCGTAGTTACAGAAACAAGCCCCTCTATGGTAGCCCCATGGCTTCTTTGGTGTTGACTGACAGCTCACAGCTGACTTCTGACAGTCAACATTTAGGTATATACCTAAATTTTGCCTTACAGAAGTGACAGCTGCTAAACACATGTTTTTTAATATCATATGGCTCGGTGTAGGGATACATAATTTTGTCTGGTAACTTTTCAAAGCTGTCAGTCAGCACCGAAGAAGTCATGGGACTACTGTAGCTCCAAAAATGAATCGGCTAATAAAATTAACGACTGTATTATTTTATACCCATTAGAAATACCATACCACACTTAAATGTCCATAAGCACTAATTTGTATTTTTTTCATTCCATTTGTCAATTTGGTCTATTCATACACACACTTGAATTAAAATTTGAGAACCCATAATTTTTCTGAGTAATTTGAACCCACCTACAGTAGCCCCATTACTTCTTTGGTGCTGACTGACAGCTGATGGCTTTGAAAAGTTACCAGACCAAATTATGTATCCCTACGCTGAGCCATATGATCTACAAAAAAATGTGTTTAGTAGCTGTCACTTCTGATAATCAAATTTTAGGTATATTATATCTAAATTTTGACTGTCAGAAGTCAGCTGTGAGCTGTCAGTCAGCACCAAAGAAGCCATGGGACTACTGTAGACTGTTTAGTAGGACCTGCTTACAGCTTACAGTTTGTAAGACTTTATTATAGAGGCGACTGTAATGACAGGTCACAATAAAAGAGAATGGAACTTGTTACCAAGAATAACTAGGGTTTCATGAATTCATGCAACTTCCTATTAAGATTCGTCAAAATACAAACCCTGAAGGTGGCAGGCGTTGATCTCCGAGATAATTGTTTCTCACATGGACAACTGTTTGTCACGTATTCCCGTAACTGTTCAAGTTTGTAAATACTCGCGCCTGATAATAACACCACTAACGTCATTTACAAAGATCTCTTGCCTTAAATTTTGTTTCTGCATTTACTTCAATTAATACAAATATTCTGTGTCTAATCTTAAAACAGGAATAATTAAAATAAAATTAATTTTATTTATTTTGATGATACATACATTATCAACTCCAAAGTTTTCATCATGTCCATTTTTACCCAATACGTTGCGTGATTTATTCTCTGCAAGGAAAATTTTAAACTCTGAAATTAGGAATGTTTTAATAAACGTGTTTTTAAAACTGGCATTAAAGCTAGTGAAGCTGCGGGAAAGAGCTATATATAAATATGTACTAATGTTTGTTACACTTAATATGTAAGTGTAAGAAAATATTAAATGGTAAAAAAGTTTAATGGTAACTAAAAATTAATTCAACACCACTACTAAACATGAAATATATTCAAGAATTATTAAATATTATTATTTTAAAGGAAGTTTAACCCAAAGAGTTTTTTGTTTCAAATTATTACACTAGAAAGTAACTACCGTATTCAAGATCAAATATTTAATAGAGTATAGGCTACATAATGAAATATCTCGCATGAGTTTATTTCAAAGTATTTTTTAAGCACTGGGTTTTATTAACCGTTCGGACTATACGTCTATTTTCAAGGCTAATATTTGCTACACTCCGGTGAAAAATTGTCATATTATGTTAAAGAGCTACTCATTTATTTACTCGTAATTCAAACTTAAATTAAGATAGGCCTAGAAGGACCTTTAGACTTTTCTTGCATATTATATATCCTATATGATAGTACATTTTCTGACTACTTTCATTCCTTACATATTTATCTCATATATTAAAAAACAAAAATATTAGTTTATTAATTGTTAACTAAAATTTATGATAACAAAGGATTCTCGTGTCTTTTGTGTGGACTCATTTGTTTTCTTCGTCACTGATAAGTATATTTTGAGTGTTTCTAATATAATAATATCTCGTAATGTTTGGACCACCTTACTCAATCTCTTCACACACTTCAAAATTACCCCCTCCTCCAATTTCACTCCTTATGAATTTTAAATGTTTTCAGAACTACCACCGTCCTCTTTACTCACATAATATAGACATCTGACCAAGTGACATGGCTTGTTTCAATCAAACAAAGTTTCGCAGGTGAACAAAGTTTTCCAGGATATTCTGAAAGTTTCGGCGCTACGAAGCTTGCCAGGGTTAAGCTCTTAATTCTTTGGGTGATTGTAATACAAGATGGTGATACTAAGTTAGTTTCACCATCACAAGTTTTAATGAGTTATACTGAGTTAGTTGGCTTGGTTTCAAGTCAAGAATGGAAATGACGTTACTAAGCTGTTGTTTATGTAGAACTCATACTAAAGTTGGTTTGTACACTCCATCTAATCTGAAAGGTAGCAGTTTAACCTTTATGGGTCACACTACGACCTTTGCTTATTATTATTATATATTGTAGTGGAATAATGCAAGGTACACTTAATAATTTCTCGATAAAATAAGGGTGCATTGAGTTTACACCGAAAGAAAAATAGCCTTATACAGAATGATCCAAAAGTCGTGCAGCCTTGTTTTTCCAAGGATATTAATCGCAGAAGAACATGGAAAATAAACATGTTTATATGTATGGCAACAATGTAAAACTGACCGGGTGTTTTTCAGGCCGTGTGACTTTGAGACAGACACTAGATCTAGCTAGTTGAGTAACAGCGTTTGAAAGTGTAAGATGAATTTTTGACGAGCAGAACCAGTAGGGATTATTCATTGTGGAACATTATTTTAAGGCCGACTCTTACGTGGAATGCAAACAATCGTTTGTGCATAGTTTTCCAGAATCACGCGTGCTGAATAAATCAACCATATGCTGAATTGATGGCACAAAATATAAGTTTGTTCTTTGGGTTGCGTGACTTTAGGATAACGCTGCATTAACAGACTACCAAGGTGGTAGTAGTTCCCAACAAGGGTTACTCGAGTCAGTGTCCAAGGTTCCACTGGAATTTGCAAAAAGCTTTTGGTTTGTCATAATTTTTGAGCAATGTGGAAATATATTGAGAGAGCTCGTGTTTCCGAAGAATATGAAGAGAGGAGTGTGGGTAGTAATGGTTAAAGTGAGGCTATTAAAAACAAGGATAGCAGAGTTCAAGTACTGAATAACAGTAATTAGTAGAAAGAAATAGGAAATAAATATTATTGAAATATTTCATTAAAAACAATGAGTTAATTATTATTTACAAACTATACTGGTTTACACGTTTATTTTGTAAATTACTTCTTATGATTCTATGGCATTAGGTACTATCAAATTCACTGCCGCACTTAAAAAAGTATGCCACCTATCTTTATATTGAGATAGCTCTCCCCCTTCTCATTACTTCCTAACCTTATCTTGAGTTAGTTATATCCAGTCCCCCTCATTAAAACCTATCTTTATATTGAGATAGCTCTCCCCCTTCTCATTACTCCCTAACCTTATCTTGAGCTAGTTATATCCAGTCCCCCTCATAAAAACCTATCTTTATATTGAGATAGCTCTCCCCCTTCTCATTACTCCCTAACCTTATATTGAGCTAGTTATATCCAGTCCCCCTCATTAAAACCTATCTTTATATTGAGATAGTTTTATACAGTCGAACTTGATATGCCAGCTAGGTAGGGGTTCCCAAAATTTTACGAGATATTTTAAAGGTTTACTTAAAAAAAAAAGTTGGTAATCACCGCAGTCTATGTCATAAGTTACACAATAGTTAAACTACACCATGTAAGCTTAATTATCAAGGAAAATGTAGGGCAGATATAATTATTCTGATATGTTTTGATAGTATACTATATTTATTTTAAAATATTCCTTATAATGAACTATGAAACTTTTTAACACAATATTTAATAGGTAACATGTATAGTTAACTATAATAATTCATTTTTAAGTGTAGCATGCTCATTTTAAGGAATTAAAAGGCCATAAGCCCTTAGTTTTTTTTGAAGGGTCCCTTATTTTAAGAGCCCATATTTTTTATAGTAAAATTTTCATTAATTGCAACAATTTAAATTAGTTACATTCAACTTTGGTTGAAGGCATTAGGAACTACTGCAAAAAATTAAAGAACAAAATATAGGAAAATAGCCAGTAAACTCATGATGTGTGAGAATTATTGTATTTTTTAAATATATATTTATTTACCTGTGTACACGATACATTTGAATCAATGTTGAATTTAACTGTTTCAGATTCTTTTTTATAAGTAATGTGTTTTATTTAGTGCTACTATTGTGTAAATTTAGCACCTCGAGATTATGATGGCTATTAATGTTTTATGTGCTTTCATTCATTCTGTTTGTCCTTCTGAATGTCTGTAGCTGACGCTACATTCATATAGTTTGATGAATTTTATTCAAGCTTGATATTATTATTATTATTATTATTATTATTATTATTATTATTATTAGCACCGCGTCTTACTACCCGTTCGGGTTATACGCACTTACGCTAATGTGTAATGGTAGGGTGATTGTGAGATGAAATGAAGGACCTACAGCTTAACGTGGAATCCGAACCACGGTGGAGGCCTGGCATTCCCCACATTCACAAGATGTCTTGTCAGAGGTGAAGGAAGGGTTTGGCAATCAGATAAATCTTTGCCGGGACCGAGGATTGAACCCCGGCCGCCAGCATAGAAGTCTGACACCGTACCCCTAGACCACCAGGTCACCCAAAGCTTGATATTAAATGTTATATGGTTATACGTGGAAACTTATCATATTATTTTAGCTGTTAAATTGGTGACCTGGTGGTCTACGGGTAAGGTGTCAGACTTTTGTGCTGGGGGTCCGCGGTTCAATACTCAGTCCCGGCACAGATTTATCTGATTGTCAAATCCTTCCTTCTTCCCCTCTGACAATATGTGTATTAATCACAACTTGTGAATGTTTGGAATACCAGTCCACCACACAGGTTCGGATCCCACGTTAAACTGTAGGTCCTCCATTTAATCTAACAATCACCCTACCATTACACATTAGCGTAGCGTAAGTTTGGTGTCCAACTATTATCATTCCAAATCAGCCTGAGCATGCGTCATCTTTATCCTGAAGTGGTCATTGTTTTATCTGTTTCAGCACTTCACAGTACACTAATCCTTTATTGACAGTAGGGTGACCTGGCGGTCTAGGGGTAAGGTGTCAGACTTCTGTGCTGGGGTCCGGGGTTCAATCCTCAGTCCCGGCACAGATTTATCTGATTACCAAACTCTTCCTTCACCTCTGACAAGACATATTGTGAATGTGGGGAATGCCAGGCCTCCACCGTGGTTCGGATTCCACGTTAAACTGTAAGTCATCAATTTCATCTCACAATCACCCTACCATTACACATTAGCGTAAGTTCTCACAATCCAAACGGGTAGTAAGACGTGGTGCTAATAATAATAATAATTTATTGACAGTAACTGTTATGTTTTTAAAATTATATTATATCCCTTAGTTAACACAAAGTAATATTTTACTAAAACTAAATGGTAATTTTTATGTTCACTATGACAATATATTTAATTTATAAAAAATATTTCTATGCTAAATAGTCTAATTACTTAGCATTTACTCAAATTCTATATTTTAAGCTCATTTCCACTGTTCGTGTTAGGACTCTGTAGCTCCCATGCATTCTGAATGACGGTGTTCAATGTTTGGAATGTCAATATCACACTCTTGATAGAGCGTAGAGAACATGATAATTATATTTGTATTCGTCCTTAACGGACAGACATGGGGGTGGTGAAATATCACAATTATAAACCATGTCGTTTTGAAAAATTTATCAATAAATGATAAAATTGCTATACGAACAATAAACAATGGAGATACTTGCTGGAATAAAACTGTTTTGTGTTAATAAACGTTGATATACATATAATACTATATAGGGATCTTTTTATGTGTATTTTCAGTTATAATTTAAATATAAACAAAAATGAAAGAAATTGATTGATTAAACCTTATGATAATGAATCCAAGAAAACCAAGAGTTTTTAGTAATTACTATTGAATTTTAATAGTATCATAGAATTTCTATCAAATTAACAATAGTAAAAAGAACAGCTATCAATACACAGTATTCAATTGCAAATCAATAATATTAAGGGTTTAGTATTGAGATAAATAATATTTTAGTGTACTATTGAGTTACAAATAGTAAAATTAATTTAGTGTAATTGGGTCACATTATTATTATTACTAGCTCCGCGTCTTACCACCCATTCGGGTTATACGCCCAATTGGTCACATTAACATGTCAGTATAACTTTCCTGTATTGTTCATCATAGAAGGCCTATATGGTGTTTAATATAGTAGTAATTCGTTTTCTACTAACGATTATCAGCTAGAATAAATTTCAAATGCTTATATAAATCAATATTACAAGGCCACAGACGTTGCCCAGAAATGGCTGAAAGTGTGCAGATAGCTAATAATATTTAAATATAATTGCTCCGAAACAGTTTCTGGCTCTCCCTTAGCGCAAATGCGGGCACACTTCCTATAAATATAATCTTCCTCATCCATAATACCATTAGGGTAATTATTATACATGCATATGACCCTAACGGTTAGTAAAACACAGTGCTGAAAACATAACATATCCTATGTGATACAAAATGTATGCACTCGGAGGTAAATCCAAGAGGACAGTTCAGCAAGGCTGATTGAGCTGTCATTCGTCTAAATCTACTATATTAGATATACTCCTTTCACCAGCTGGAGATTACCTGTACCGTGTCAAAGAGTTCACGTGCCCTTGTCCTAATCAAGTTGCCAGTGCGCGTACTATGTGAACTAGCCCCCCGCCCTTTTCCATTCCTTCTTCGCAAATATTTAGATATACAAACACTCACCGTGAGTCACGTCCGTGTTTTCAGATAAAAGACAGAGTTAGAAGTTAGTGTGCGTTCGCACCTCGGATCCGTAAGAAGAATAATGTAGCTATGGCAAATGAAAAGCACTATTTTAAGTTGACTATGAATGAACAGTATTTTTTGCCTGATTGAGCTATAGCCAGGTAGCCTTTATATAATTACCTGCTTCCCTATTGTAATGGATAATGGATTAAAACCATTATGAAATTCCTTGAGTAAGAGATTTCTCCATCTTACATTAGAGTTCAGGCTCATTGATCTATATGATCCCTTCATTATCACCAAAATGAAGTTTCGTCTACAACTGTATTTTATTTATTGGATGCTGAGACCTCTACTTGCGCCATAGGCTTGCACTGCACTGCTTGTTTGACGTTTACTTAAAATAGTAGTAGGTAGACATTTGACAGCATTAGTGAAAACTTTTTCTAATATTGTTTTTCTCAGATTAATTAGTAGAATATGATTTATAAGGCTAAAACCCTACACACATGTTCACTCTTGGATTGTATTTAAGACTATATCTGTGGCCATCCTTATTAAGTCTCAAATTTAGAAAGAGTCAGACTATGAGACTAAGTCTCCTTAAATATTATACTTGGCATTTAAAATTATAAATACCAAAGGCTGTTGTAATTTAATTCTAGTGTAATTTATAAACAATCAAATAGATAAAACTGATATAAATACTTCTTACACAAAGTAAATAATAATTTTCTTTTTCATATACTCTTCATAAATTCACCCAAATATTTAGCAAATATAGTTAATATTTCTAGTTGTCATTAATCTTTAAAAACTTCTTGACCCTTCAACTCTACTTCAGGTCCAGGAGTACCGATATTAGCATTGAAAGGAAGTTAGTCTCAACGAGTTATAAAAATGAGTTTATTTTAAATTCGGGTTTATTATATTAGATAGTGATTACTAATCATCATGATATATGGACCTTGCTTAGTCCTTGTAGATGGACATTTATGTAATTTTTAGTGTTAGTAGCATACCTTTTGTATTTCAAAGAGGTGTGTGCTGCCTATTGAATCAAATATGATAGTAATTAGCTTTAGGTGTACTTGTTGTTAGAAACAGAACTCAAGTTGGCATTGGAAAACATTGTTTTTTGTTGCTTGGAGACTTTTGAAAACAAGATTAAGATTTTTACTGTTGAAATGGTAGATTGTATTACATTTGAAGATTTGAGATTTAATGTTCTCTGTGATTTTTCCTGTATTCAAATATACTATATTCATTTTTCCGTATCAATTTGTTCATAACATCTGGCAACCGTAACAGAACTCAGTCGGAAAAATGAGTGATATTAACAGTTTGAATAAGTAACCTGGCGCGTATAATAGAACTTTTACAAAAGCAAAGAATTCACTAATAACTTTTCTGGAGATGGAAGAAATGGATATTATCGTGATCCAAGGAAATTATACGTTGCTGGAAGAAAAGACTAACCTCGTACACAGTTTGTTATCAGGAGATCTTCCAACACCTCATAGAGACAGAGGCGACTGAAGAAGACCTGATCAATGAGGTAGAGGTATTGGAAGACTACAAACGTAAGTTCCATGTTTTAGCAACTGCAGTCTCCGATGCTGTTGCTGTTCGGAAAAAAGAAAATGAAAATGAGGCTCAGTCATTTCTAAGTACTAACCACAATCTAAGAAGTAAATATCGTCTTCCAAAGATTGAATTCCGTAAATTCAATGGAAATTTAAGAGATTGGTTGGGTTTTTGGAACCAGTTTCAGAAGATTGACGAGGATCAGGAGTTATATAACGCAGACAAATATTAATATCTTATCCAAACAACTCTATCCAATTCCAAAGCCCGTGATATTGTCAACAGTTTCCCGGCCACTGGAGAAAACTATCCCAAAGCCATACAGAAACTTAAATCACGCTATGGCAAAGATTCTTTATTGATAGAGGTTTACATTAGAGAATTATTATCACTAATGAATGCCAGCAGCGTTCCTGGTGTCTCTTCTCTGTATGATAAAATTGAAACTCACCTTAGTGATTTGGAGAGTCTAAAGGTAACTTCAGATACATATGCTGTGATGTTGTTCCCTATAATAGGAGCTGATGTAGCTGGAAATTTTATTACAGGAAAAACATGTATACTAAGCAACGGTCTTGCTTGTATTGAAACCCTGCTTGGATGGACCATAATGGGCAAATAAGTTTCCAGTGATTATTCTGCTACGACCAACCTTGTTACCTCTCTTTATATCGGAGATATTTCTGTGGAAAACTTGTGGGAGTTAAATGTACTTGGCATCAGTAATCCTGTCTTAAGGAAAACTAAAGATGAAGTGAAATCATAAACATTGGAACATTTACTGCAATCTGTATGTATAAATGAAGAAAACAAGTATGAAGTTCATTTGCCTCGGACGAACACTCAAACAGCCGTTTCTTACATTCAATATGGTAATGGCTGAGAAAAGGCTACTAAACACCGACAAGAAATTGAAAACCCTTGGACTACGTGAGAAGTATGGTAGTATTTTTGCTCAGTGTAAAAAGGACAAATTATTGAACACGCTCCAGAGGATGGGCGTTTCAAACACTATATACCTAATCACCGCACTATAGTGAAAGAAACAAGTGCGAACATGCCCGTGCGCCCTGCATTTGATGCCTCAGCAAAGGAGTTTGAAACCCCTTCTCTAAATGATTGTTTGTATTATGGTCCCAACCTATTTAAATTGAGCCTGGCTGTCCTTCATAGATTCAGGGAGAGGAAAATAGGAATAGTTGCAGACATCGGAAAAGCTTTTCTTCAGATAAGTACCCATGAAGAAGATAGGAACTATCTTTGTTTTATGAGATGGAATGAGGCTGAGTATATCTTTGAGATCTTCAGACATGCAAGAGTGGTATTTGGCTTAACCTGTAGTTCCTTTATCTTGGTGATAGTTTTGGAGTATCATTTGAGTAAATATTTACAAAAAACCCGTTTCAATCCTCTGATCATTAAGAGACTTCTACAGAGCTTCTATGTAGACAACATTGTCACGAGCATTGACGGTGAATTAGAAGTAGATCAGTTTATCCAGCAAACTGGTGAGGTCTTATCTGAAGACAGATTTAACTTGAGAGGATAGCAATTCACTCAAGATGAGGGAAAATCTACAACTCTCTCTTATGTATTAGGAATGCTGTGGGATTGGCAAGATGATACGTTGCTTCTGGGATTTTAACTTGTTGAATAGGTTTAATGTAGGAGTAGTAAAAACAAGGACAATTTTGTCTTTTGCGCGAATAATTCTCGAATCCTGTGGGAGTGAACTGTTCCGTTACTCTATGTGCAAAACTGTTGATTCATAGAAAAAGGAAGACTCACATTGGATGGGATACAGCGGTAGATGAAAATCCAAACCCTAGTTTCTCACCTGGATAAAGTATCTGCTTCTACTGGTGGAAATCAAGATCCCTTGGTGGATTGGAAGAAGTGATTGTGTACAAATTCATGTCTTCTGTTACGTCAGTCAACATGCTTATGCGGCAGTTGTTTTTGTTAGATGTGAATCCAGTGATCATAACACAAGTGTGAAGTTATGTGAAGCAAGATCATGCGTAACCCCCCTCAAAGAAAGAACTATTCCTAGATTAGAATTGTTAACAGCTATATTTGGTGCGAGGTTGTCAAAGGGTGTGCAGGAATCTACTTGTTTGAAGGTTCTTGGTGTTTTTTATGGTCGGATTCTTCTACAGTGCTGGCTTGGATTTGTAAGAAGAATAAGTGATCTGTTTTTGTAAGAAATCTGGTAAATTAGATCAGGAACTTGACCGATCCCAGTCGTTGGAGACATATTCCAGGTTCAATTAACCCAGCTGATTTTCCATTACGTGGATGTTCTGTTTCTCAGCTGGTGGATTACCCATGGTGGGAGCAGAACCTGTGTATGCCGAAAAAGACATATCTGAGGATATGAATAAAACTCCAGTGAATTTTCTTACTATAATCGACGAAGCTTCACCGTGGTATGCAAGATATTTCTCCATTTATCGAAGAATAGTTCGTCTAATTTCACGAACTCTTCGTTTATGGAAAAAATTGTCTAGGACGAGAGAAGATTTCACAAGAAAATCTGGAAGCTAGTGAGCGAGAGATGGCTGAAATTAGACTCATTAGTCTCATTCAAAAGGCAAGTTTCCATGTGCTATTTGATAAACGATTATCCTCGCTAAATCCTTTTGAGGAAGACGGTGTCCTCAGATTTAAAACAAGACTATTCCTCAGAGCCGATTTGAAGCTGTTCAGATTCCCTATGATTCTTTCAGCACACCATGTTGTTGTTTCTGTATTCATCATGGAAGAGCACGTGAAACAAAATCACATCGGAGTGCAACCTATTCTTAATCCCCTAATATAACGTTTGTGGATTATTGGTGGGAGGAGAACTGTGAGAAAGTTATGTCATTGTGTCAGATGCTGGAGGCATGAGGGAAAAGATGCGGAGGTAGCTTCAGCTCCTTTACCCCTCAACCGCATAAGAGAGGCATCTGTGTTTGAAGTAATAGGGGTTGACTTGGTGGGTCCTCTGTTTCTGAGAGATGAGTGTAAAGCATGGATTGTAGTTTTCACTTGTGCTGTCTACCACCCAGTACATCTGGATTTGATTACTTCTGTTTCCACCGAAGCTTTCCTTCAAGTTTTCCAGTGTTTTGTAGCTCGAAGAGCTCACTAACTTCACCGGTGCCAATAACGCTTTTCAAACACTTGATTGGGAAAAGATTTCTAAACTAAGCTCGGTTGAACGTATCACTTGGAAATTTAACCCCCCCTAGTGCTCCATGGTGGGGAGACTTCTGGGAAAGATTAATAAGAGTAATAAAACCAATTTTGACACGAGGTTTAGGCAAGGCTTGCCTTACTTTCCAAGAAATGCTTACTCTTCTCTGCAGTATAGAAGCTGCCATTAACTCTAGACCACTGACATACCAGGCAGAAGATTGTGACGATAGAAGTCCTCTCACCCCAGCTTGTTTTCTACAAGAAATAAAGGAAATTGGAGTTCTAGAATGTGATACCTTGGATGATAAAAGTCTTAACCGACGAAACCGTCATATGCTCAATTTAAGAAATGAATTGAATCGTTTATGGGAGAAAGGTCACATGTCCTTAAAGCTAAATTTTACAAAAGACACAAATATCAAGTAACTAATTTCGGAATAAGGTAACATCCAAATCAAAACTCATTAATCAAATGCACATGAAAATACATATTTGGACATTAGAACAAAGACAAAATATAAAACCAATTTTATATTAAAAAATATATAAAAACAATGGACATGTGTCTTATCAATAATAAATAGGACATTCTTGATATATATTAAGTGTTTTTTGATATTTAACTTATTTTTACAACAGTGCAATGTAAATATTTGTAGGAATGTCCATTACAATAAGTTGATTAATAGAATATTAATAAAAAAAAGGTGTTTATTAAAAAATTTGTTAATATTAGGCAACATTAAACAACGAAATCCAGAATAAGACTGCGATTCTTCTTAAATAATCACATTGAAACTTAAATACACAGTAATTTTGCACTTTGCGTGAGGCCTACTTTAGTCTTTTGAGATTTCACTATACATCATTATCATCATCATCATGGATCACTGTTGGCCATTCAAGTATTTATTCATAAAACCCTAGATGCTCTGCGTTTACATACAGCACTACTTTCCTAATACCATCTATATTTTTCCTGTTGATTGGATTTTTGTCCTGAAAAGCTTTAGATGTTGGCAACTTAACCTTACGGATAGTGCTGTCATCAGTTTTGTGGAGGAGCCTGAATGTGTATTGTTGCAGCCTATCAATGAAATCCAAAGCACAGACATTTCCTGGAGATTTGGCATGAATACAATCATCGAGTACTGTGAGATTCCAAATAATACTTTTTTATCCTTTGGAACATTACTACCAAGTGATTCTACAGAGAGTGTTGTTTTCTTATAATGTTCCTGTCACCCAGTTTTAAAATCCAAAATATCTGCAGTGTTGATCACGTTGACACAGAAGTTACCTTTCTTGCTTGCCTCTTCTATGTAACGTTCATGCTGATCAGGAGTGTCAACTCTGTCGATATTCCTTAGATACCACTTTATTACTCCAAAATATCTGTTACAAGGAGGGAAACTGCGTACCCTCACAGGAAAGTACTGAAAACTATTTGAGAATTAACCTGTAACTGTCAATACAGAAAGAAAACGAACAGTGGTATGGTTACGGTTTTGGCCTCCACGGCTGTCTGAGAACACGTGCAACACTTTTACTTTCTTAGGTAGAATAGGTTCAAAAAAAGAATGGAACAGACAAGGTCACAAAATAATATAATGTACAAATTCACAAAATGGTAGATTGATCAAGTTCACAAATGATAGAATGGTAGCATTCACAAATGACTAGATTGATCAATTTACGGTTGAGTAAATCAATAGAATTCCAAAATTAGTGCAAATAAGAGATCAAAAATTAATTGTAGGCTAATATAAAATTAACAAAATTAAAATGAATGTGGATAAGAGTTCCAAAGTTAGTAAAATATAAAATATTAAAGAATAAGCGTAAATAAGAGTTTAAAAATTAATAAAATATAACATTTACAAAATACAAAAATGAGTGTTAAAAAGAGTTCAAAATTAATATATAAGTATTATAAAATTTACAAAATTCAAAAGTGAGCGTAAATTATAAGAGTACAAATCTAATGGATTAGAAAACTAACAAAATTAAAAAGTTAATTTAAATAAGATTTAATAGTGTAATACAATATAAAGTTAAGAAAATTAAAAAATGAGTTTAAATAAGAGTTCAAAAATTAATAGAGTGTAAAATTGAAAAAAATAATTAAAAATGAGTGTAAATAAGCATTCAAAAATTAATATTATATAAATTAACAAAATTAATAAATGAGTAAATAAGAGCTCAAAATTTAATAGAATATAAAATTCTAAAAAAGTTAAAAAATGAATGTAAAAATAAGGTTCAAATTTAAAACATTATAAAATGAACGCGTCACAATCTCACAATAATTTAATATCCTGGCCTAATTGATTATTTTTACAAACCTGAAAATTTTATATTTCTATTATTATTTTTTACTATTTCAACAATTTTTTAAATACACTTGTAAATCTAGTAATTTAAGCAAAGTATATATAGACTGCTCTAACTATAAACATGTATTCTTAAATATGTATAGAAACATGGTTTTGAAACTAGAATGATATTGTTTTATTAATTTTAAAATATGCAACACCCTCCACTGTCCCTGTAGGAAAGGTCCCTAAAACAACGGGATAGGGGGGATGTGCGTACATATTATAAACAACAACAGATTACAGAGCAAAGTTTTAAATCAGGAATATTTTAATTATCTCCAAGAAACAAATATACAAAGGATAATGGCCTTAATTCAAAAGCTTCCTAGTAACTACTACTGTAAAAGAAAACATTGCATCATAAAAATGTAACTTCTTAAAGGTAACTAATACACCTTCTACCGAAACGTATTTCACTATTTACTGTTCTCACAAACATGACTTAAGGTCTTTCGTATTATGTTACAAAATAAGAGTATAAATATAAATATACTAAAATGTTCCAATGAATAAAAGTAATAATTTTAACGAACAATTATACTGAGTGAAATCTCGTGTCCTTCAAATTACTCTAATTCAAAGTTTACATTTGTAAAAAAAGGACACAGATTTAAACGCAAGAAATAGCGTTTACCAACTAACAGTTTACTTAACATCAGGAAACGTAACCATTAACCGTCACTGCACAAAACAATTGCATACTTGATATTTATATTGAACAAATTATTTATATATAAAAAAGGTCTATCTCCCTAGACGCAAACATAAGATTTATCCTATACATTTAGTCAAATCAAATCAAATGGAAATATCTACAA